>CAUYSK010112468.1:0-68770 GCA_963575035.1 Avahi laniger
CAGGCTTTAAGCCTTGGGAGGGAACTTGAGCAGTTCATGAGTTGAATGTGCCCAGGAGTTTCCAGCCCTCAGATTTCTCTTCCCACCAGATATTTATCAGCGTGTGACTCTCACAGTCCATCGTTCATCATGTGCAGGGACTAGGGACTGTCCCCCTGGGGATAGTGAGGCTGAGCCCAGCTGACGCTCCTGCCAGCTGGGGCGGAGGATTCCCTGGAGAGCTCCGGGTGTTGGTGCTCAAATAACAAGCTGTTGATTCTCGACCTCACCTAAGCCGGGCGCTGTGGAAGGGGCTTCTCGTGATTCCTTCCAGCTATTCCCCAGAAACAGCGCCAACCCGGCAGGTGGGTGCTGCGGCAATCGCGGCTTGTGGAGGGGAATCTAGGGCACTTTCTCCCAAAGCTCCCCAGCCAGGAACAGCATCGCCAGGGATCAAGATCTGAGCCCAGGAATCCTGCTGCCCCTGCCGTGCCCTCCTGCCTGGGCCCTGAGGGTGGCGCTCTGGCTCTCAGTGCCCCGGGCACTGTCCGTGGGAGCGGGCTCTGGGGGAGACACCTTCAGAGCCCTTCCCCGCGCCTAGCTGGAGTTTTCCTCTGCGCTGGCGACGGCACATAGAAAACCCGACGTCAAAGCTAAAACGAGCCTCCGCTTTCACCAGGAAAGGTTGACTGTTCCTTTCTTTTCCTGTCCTTTATTCACACGCTTCCTGACGGGTAATGGGAGAGATTGTGCTCTGGAGCGGACGTGCCCTCAAGGGAAAGGAAAGCTTCTGTGGCCCTGGCAGGACGAGGTGGCCGGGCCAGGTCCAGCAGGCACTGCATGGAGCCCGGCGCACAGTGGAAAGGCAGCGCCCTGGTTCCAAAATGAGGAGCAATTTCAAGACAGCGATGGCAGAGCATGATACTACGTGGGGTCCTCCTGAGCATGGGGCTCTGTGCACCCGCGAAGGGCTCGCCCACCGGGAATCTGCCCTGCCCAGGGAGCTGGCAGGGCATGAGCCGGAACCTTGGGTGAGCCCTTCCCCCCTGCCCTGTGTTCCACCGTCGTGAGCAGGAGGGTGGCAGCCAAGGGCGGGGCAGGGGCTGCCCACTGAGCTTGCCGACCCCAGACTTCGTCCCGCCTTGCTGGGCCTAGCAGCTGGGCAGAGGGGCCAGGCTCTCAGGGATGCCGGCGTTGGTGGGAATAGCCGCGCTCAGAAAGCCAGCCACTTGCAGCTACATGGGGCAAGGCGGCCGAAGAGGGCTGGTCTGATCCTGGAAGTGGTCAGCCGCAGGGAGGGTTCCAGCCACGTGGACATCCTCTCTTTGAGCCTGTTTTTCCTTGGGGCTATTAAAAGGACCAAATGAAATGACAACATATGTTTTGGAAATAGACATGGGTCTCATCCATTCCCTGAGCACAGGCTGTGCGCAGCAGCCTACGCTGAAGCCCAGAGCCTCAGCCCTGGGGGGCACCACCGACCCCAAGCTCCCACCCGGTGCAGAGGCCGTCCCCGGCACCCGTCAGTGCTGACCGAGCTTCAGCGTCCAGGCGTCCGACCACAGCAGCCTGAGTCCCTCTGCTGGCGCAGCCGCACTCATGTCCTGTGGGCCTGGCCTTCAGCATGTCCAGGCAGCCTGTTTCTGCCCTTGCCCCTCCCCTCGTCCTCTCTGCCCCCTAAACTGCACTCCCTGCTCTGGCTCTGGCCCTCTCCCTTCACCTGTGTCCTGCTCACCGCGTCTCCACGGCCTCTCTCTGAGCCTCGCCCCCATCTGGTATGACCACGGTCACCTCCTGAACAGGGAGGCCTCGCCCACTTCCTTCCAGCCTCACGCCCCTCCGTGGGCCTCCTCCCTGGCATGTATTAGCCCCAGACATGACCAGGACAGAGCCCAGGCGCTCACTCTGGACCCCACCTTCTGCCGCCCCCTGTCCTTTCATCCTCCTGCTCAAGCCAGAAGGCTCACTGTGGTCCCCAAACACACCAGGTGTCCTCATGCCCCCAGGCCGCTGCGGATGCTATTCCTTCAGCCTGGAATGCCCCCCTTTTGTCCATCTTGCAAACTTCTGTCTGTCCGGTGGGCAGCCTGGGCAGATGCAGGGGGTTAGGGATGAGGAGCGTGGCAGTGGTCGCCCCAGCACTCAGCACGGTGCCTGGTACGCAGTCGGTGTCCGTTAATGTTTGCGGAATGATGAGTGAATGAATGAATGGGCTGTAGCCCCAGCTAGGCCTGGGTGTACATGTGCTTTTCACTCACTCTGTGATCCTGGGTCAGTGATTTCCCTCCAGGCCTGGAGTTCCTGGTCGGGAACAATTGGAGGCGGGACCTACCTCCCAGGGCCTGTGATGCCAACCCTCGGGCCCGGGTCCGGTGTCTGGACAAAGGAGTTGCAAGACACGCGGGAAAATGACCGAATGGAGCAACTTCCTCTTCCTGGGACATGCCTGGCTTCACCCCCGTATTATCCTGGCAAAGTCCCTCTTGTTGGACATTAACAAGCAAATTTCAAAATTCACGGGGAATTGCGAAGGGCCAGGAACAGTCAAGCTATGTCTTGAAGAAGAGCAGAAGCAGAGAGCCGACAGCCGGTCCCAGAGCAATTGCAGGCACCAACAACTCAGACGTGACGCTGTGGCGCAGGCAGCCACCTTGAAGGAGGGCAGGAGACCCACAAACAGTCACATGTGATGACAAAGGTGCCCTGAAGGGCCTTTTTAGTAAGTGGGTTTGAGTGGACAGGGAATCCGTAAGGAAAAAGCATCTTGACCCCTAACCTATAGGACGTGCGAAATGCAATTGCTGATGGATTTCAGATTGAAATGTGAAGGTTTTAGGAGAAATGTGAAGGCACATCCCCATGACTTCGGAGCAGGCAACGATTTCTTAAACGGGATACAAGAAGCGCCCACTGTAAAAGGAAGTATTAATACTTAAGTTAAACTGCACTAAGATCATTAAGAAATTCTGTTCATCAAATGACATCAGGAAGAAAGTGAAAATGCAACCCACAGAGCGGAAGAAGCTATTTGCAGTATGGTTGTCTGAACGCACCCTGGAATGTATAGAATACATAAGGAACTCCTCCATATAAAAACATTTTAAAGAAACAGCTATGCTGACATGAAAATGGGCAACAGGCCTGAACAGGTGGTACACAAAAGAGGATGTTCTGAGTGCCAATAAGCATGTGAAAAACTGCTCAATTTTATTAGTCGTCAGGGAAATTCAAATTAAATACACAGTGAGATACCGTGTATGCTCATCAGAATAGTTAAAATAAAGAGAAGAAAAAAAGACATATTATAACAAGTGTTGGAGATGATGCGGCACATCTAGAACATTCACTCAGCACGGGTGGGGTATAGTTGGCACAGCCACTTTGGATACTGTTTTACAGAATCTGCTAAATCTGAACACATGGTAACCTAAGACCCCACCACTCCACTCCTACATGTATGCCCTACGTACATGCTCACATATGTTCCTAAAGAGACCCACGAGACTGTTCATAGCAGCACTGTTTATGGCATTCCCAAACTGGAAATAACCCGAATGTCCTCCAACAATGGAAGGAACACGCTGCGGAGTATTTGCACAGTTGAATACTACGCGGCAATGACCAGACGGTCCACGGCCACCTGCAACGATGTGGAGGGATCGTATCTGCGTAATATCCAGCACAAGAAGCCAGACACCAGGGAAGGTGCACTCCACGTCACAAACAGGTGAAATTCATCCACGAGGTTCAAAGTCAAGAGGGCACTTCCCGGTAGTGGGGATAGCAGGACTAGAAACAGACGGGGGTGCCAGAGCTCTGGAAATGTTTTGTTCCTTGGTGTGAGGACTAGTTATGTACCTGTGATTAGCAGGTAAAAATTCGTTGAGCTGTGCACTTAGGACTGGCTACCTTTTTGAAGCCTGAGCTAGAACTCTCTCTGGTGATCCATTACGGCTTACAACCAGTTCCGCCACAGAGCCCTCCCCAAAGCCCAGACCCAATTTACAAATCGCGATACAGTGCACAATGCTCCCCGTTGTAAATGTCACACAGCAGATTGATTCCTGATGAACGTTTTTGTTGATTTTGTGGAACTCTGTATCCATAGCCAATCTGTGGATGCAATTTATAAGCGAGTGTAGTGCTGTGGGTTGACACCTTCGTTCCACGAGTCACACCTAAATAAAATAACAAAGATGTAATATCAGAACTTATGCATGTGTCAAGAATGGGAGATATTTCTTTGCTGAATTGGGCAATGGTTCTCGAATACCGAAAGAATACGTCTTCAATTTTCTATGCTGTTCATGGTGTAATAGCTACGGAATGACACACTTTCAAGTTTAATTTGCATCATTAACATTTTCTGCAGCACTTTCTTAAATCTGGACAGTCAACATAGCAATCAATCAGTGCTCGCCAATTTCCGCAGTGTGCATACTCCAGTGAGGGGCGATGGCAGGCTACCTACGTCACTAACACAGAGTCGGGAAGAAACAAATGTATGGTACCATGTCCTCGTGTGGCATTTCCACCCAATAGATTCACTAGCTCAGATAACCTCAGCGCATAGGGAATAGTAAAATGTAGCAAAATAATTAGGAAGTGATGACTTTTGAGTACTTATTACATTTACTTGTAGCCTAATTTGTGTCATTGTCTGTATAATTTAACTTTCAGTAATGGCCATGGTTAAAAGCCAGCTCACGAAATTCCTGAACACTTAGCAATCAGCCCTTGCAGGCAGGTGGGGGCACAGCGCACCGGGAGAGTAATCCTCTCCTCTGCCTGCTCCCGCCACCTCTGGGCTCCCTTAGCTCGATTTAGTGTGATGGTTCCACGCTCTGCCCCATCCTCCACCCAGCCTGCTGGGGCGGAGGGTGGGAGACCTCATGCCCACACCTTCCCGCCAGCTAATGCACTCAGGACAGAGGACGCAGCAGGCACTTTCCTAAGGAGGAAACTGAGGCCAGAGGGGACAGGTTTGCCCAGAACCACACGGAGAGCCACGGTGGGGCTAGGCCTGCCCTCCAGGGTTCCCGGTTTCAAGGCCCACAAACCTGGCCCTGCAGCATGCCTCCACGGGAAAGGGGGCTCATGCAGGTGACATGGCCCTGGATCCTGACACTTTGCTTCTTCCCGCCCCTGTTCAGTGTGGGCAACAGGCCCTTCCCCTGCTGGCTCCGGGGTGGCTTGGAGGAGGGATGGCGCTCAACAGCTTCGTCCTCAGGCTCCTTCAGCACAGGGGAGGGGTCACAGAGTGGCCTGGGTCGCAGGAGTGGTGGGGCAGGAAGGGCAGGGGGAGGAGGGGATGGGGGGAGGGGCTGCGACAGGGACGTGGCGCTTGCGGCAGCCAGGCAAACAACCCAGAGCCGAGGCTGGGACCCGGAGAAGGTGCAGGCCCATCCAGGGCGCGCCAAGATGCCCTCTGGCCCACCAGGGCTCCTAGGGCCCGGGGGTCTCACCCGAGAGCTAAATCCCCAAAGAAGGTGGGATGTGGAGTTTTGAGATCCTTAGGGAAAGAGGGGGAGACAGGGTTGGTTGGGATCACACGTGGGCAGAGATTATTCTATAACTCAAGAGCACCATCCTGCCTCAAAGCCCAGACCCTGCCTGGAGAGCCCTCCAGGTGCGGCCAGACCCAGGGTTGCACCCCTCTCCTTGTTGCCCCTCCACCCCCTTTTGTGTTGGGGGGAGGGGAGGACCAGCTTCAAAGGGGGACAGGAGTCACAGGTGGAGCCTTTGGACACAGACCAGGGGTGGTTTGACGGCAACTGCTCGGGGTTCCTCAGGCCCTGTTTGCTGAGAAAACAGGGTGGGGTTGGAGGCCATGGTCAAGGTCTGAGGGGGCTGGAGCCGGCTGCGGATGACGGAAGCACAGGGGGAGGGGACAGGGAGTCCATCTCAGAGCAGCAAAGGATGCTGGGAATATCCCAAGCCGTCTATGGATGAGGGAGGCCCAGAGAGGGCACACGCTGCCCACGTCTCCCGGTGCGCAGGGGCAGAGCGACGGAAATACACGGGGACCAAGCTGGACCGGGACAGCCCTCCTGAGGGAGCCCTGAGGGGCCCCGGGGAGATGCCTGGCAGGCCCGTCTCCTAGCGACCACCTCCTGCCGCCCCGCGCGGGCCCCTTGCTCTGGCACTGCCCACCCCTGACACCGGCTGCAAGCACTTTTCACTGCGGTTCTGCATGAATAAGCGCCAGGCCTCTTGCCAATTGTCCCCCTCTTAAAAGGCAGGCCCGGCGAAAGGCCTTTTCAAGTGGGATCGCACAGTGCCACCCAGGCCGGGCGGGCATTGTTGGGGAGCCGGGGTCCCGGCTCGGCGGCTAGGGTCGGGGGGCGCACAAAGCCCTGCGCTGGAGGCTTCATGCACTCGGCTGCTGCAGCCCTGTTTATTAATCTGCAAAACTCGCACCACCGTCTTTAGAGGGGAGGTTGAGTGCAAACGATGTCTTTTGAGGAGAGGCCTTTGAAGGTGCAGTCCTGGGCTCCTCATTACCCTGGTTTTCAAGGGCTGCAGGATCCCACGGGCGGCCAGGCCTACCGAGAAGCCCCTGGGGCTGGCGGGGCGGACGTGGGGAGGCTCGTTGGGGGCTCAGGACAGCGGTCTGTCTTGAGTGTGTGTTTGCACCTGCACACCCACCTCCCCACGCACAGCTGGGTCCCAGGGTGCTGTCTGCAGAATGGGCCGACCTGGACCAGCAGGTGGGAGAAGTCAGGAAGAGCGGGTGAGCCCAAGCCGGGGAGACTGAGGCAGGCCCAGGCTTCCTGGACCCCGGGGAGGAGACAAGGTGAGGGAGGCTCCCCATCACATCCTGTCTAGCCCAACCAGAACACTGCCCCCGTCTCGGGCTTCCCCAGAGTGGGTGGGAGCCACCACAGTCCCCTCAGCCCAGGAGGACAGTGGCCAAGGCTGGTGTCCCTGAGAGTTGGTAGGGGGGCTCCTCTGGGCTGAGGGGCTCCCCCACCCTAAAGATTCTATCTGCAGAAGCCGGTCCTGCCATACGTACCAACGAGCCTGCAGATGAAATGACGCCAGGGGTTTGCTTCCAGCCATCCAGGACTGGGCTTGGTTTCCAGAGTTCATTCTACTCTCTCTCGCTGCTTCTGTAAATGTTTGCAATACTCCATAGTAATTTTAAAAGGCATCTGAGTTAGAGTTTTTCATAAAGCTGAGCATCTATCTACTCTGTGACCCAGCAAACCCACCCTGGGCCAGCTACCCGGAGGCGTGAGCATGGACGTCCGCGCGGCAGCTCTCGTGCGTGGAGGTTCACGGCAACTTTGTCCATCGCAGCCCCACGCCGGGCTCACCCACACGCCCGTCAGCAGACAGAGTGGCAGGGCCATGCCACAGAATACCAGCCACAAGGAAAAAGGACAAAGCACAGATGCACAACACTGAGGGGTCCCGAAAACCTCACGTGGAGCGAAAGCAGCCAGGCGGAGGGTATCACCATGCTACTGCGGTCATGCGAAGTTCGGGACAGGGGAGCTGATGTGCGGAGGTCGAAGCATTGACTGGGAGGGGCCCGAGGGAACTCTTAGGGTGATGGGAATGTTGCAGATCTTGAGCCAGGTGCTGGTGACACAGGCGTGCACACGCGGAAGAAGCCATTGAGTTGTCACATAAGATCTGGCTGTTTTACTGCATGTAAATTGTACCTGAATTTTTTTCTTTTTATATCAGTTGATTCTGCTGGGAAAATGGAGGGAAGGTGACAAGCAGAACACCAGCACGTGGCATGGGTGGCTCTGGCCTGTGGCACCAGGAGAAACTAAGGTTCAGTCCCCATCATGTGCTGTGTGACCCTGGGCAAGTTGCACCCCCTCTCTGACCCTCTCTTCTCGCATGGGCATGGCAGGATGAGCCGAGGCATGTGAAATTCTTGGTCCAGGGCAGGCACCTGGAGAACTTCCCGGTAAACCCCTCACCACCAGGGCTGCTTTTCTGCCATTTGTCACAGCTCCTGTGGTTCCGCCAGGCCTCTTCTGTGCGTCCTGGCAGCGTGTGTCTCGCTCCGTCTGTGCTTAGTGAGGTCGAGGCCTGCCGCGGGCTGTCTGCGTCAGGTCGGAGAGACGGATGCACACGTGCGCGCCAGCAGGGACGTGCCAGCGGGGACCCAGAGAGAGCCGGCGCTGCCAAGCCCTGCCGAGGACCCACGCATGGCGCTGCGGCAGGAGAGGCTGCGGTCCACACCAGCTGCTAATCCCTTCAAAGCTAATCTGTCCCCAGACCTCCAGGCACCGCTGGCAGGGAGGGCAGCTGGCTCTGGGAAGAGTCTCGGCTGGTGGGGGGCCTCAAGTGCTAAACCGTAGCGAGGTGGCTTCCTGGAGGGCAGGCGGCAGGCACGGGGTGTCCTGGGCTGGTGAGGCTCTGTGGACGGAGAGGCCAGACTCCCCTTCTCCTGCACCAAGCCCGAGCAGAATGTGAGAGTGGGGGCCGGGAGCTCCCCCCTCCCTCATTGCTGCGCCTCCCTGGGGCCAGTACTGGGCGGGGCAGCCGCCATCCTTGCCTCCCTCCGGGCGCCTGGCATGGAGGACTCGTGGTGGCTTCAGTGATGGCTGCAGGTAAAGTTACAGTGTGCCCTGGCGGGGTGTGGCCTATCTTGTCTGAAGCAAGGAATGGCCTGAGGGGGAGGCACAGTGAGGGGCACGTGGCGGGGGGCAGAGAGTATCCCAGGGACAGGAAAAACCCGTGCAAAGGCCCTGTGATAGCATGGAGCATGGCTTGCTAGGAGACCCAAAAGTGGAGGAGGAGCTGGCAAGGCCAAAGAAGGAGGGGGGATCTTCGGGTGGCGGGGGAGCCACTGAAACCCAGAGAGGGCTGTCTGCCTCTGACCCCTGAGCCGTGGGGAAGGACAGACCAGCCATCCACACCACAGGGACCGCCCGCAGCCTCTGCCCTTGCTCCGGCCTGGGAAAGAGGCCGGGAGGAGGCTGTGGGAAAGCGCAGTCCCCGGGGCCCTCGCTGGCTCCTGTAGCTTCTTGCACCAGATAAAGATTTTGCGCCTCCACAGAGCAGCAGACCCTGGGAGCAGGCGTCGAAGGGGAATCCTACCCTGCCCCCTCCCAGGACCCCCCACGTGGTGGCAGCCTGGAGCGGCCCAGGGTGGCCTGGGTGGTGGTTTGATCCGTAATCACACGTTTGCTGGAGCCCCTGGTCCCTGCCCGGCTGCCCCTCTGGACTAGGAACGCCACATGGGGCAAGGACTTTTGTCTTTTTGACAGACTGTGACCGGCAGGAATAAAGACCAGGTGCCTGTCTGCTGTCCAGCACAGATGTGTAGGCGCAAAGGAGCTGGAGAACAAGGTGGCCGGGGGCGGGAGGCCACATCTGGAGAGGGCAGGTGACCAGAGTCCCCATGTGAGCAGGGAGGGAGGGTAGGGGACCCCTCTTCCAACCCTGCTGCCACCAGCGAGAGGGTCCCTGTCATCCTCCCTCTCACTGCAGACAGCAGGGCTCCAGGTGGTCAAGCCCCCCCCACCCCAGTGACAGAGCCACCAGGAGCAGGGACGGGCCCGGGGATGGACCTTGGGGTAGAGCACCTGCGTCGGCACCTGGGATTTCTGCACCTTCCGAGCCCCTTTGGCACCCCCCGCTGGGCCTGCTGTCCCCTAACCTTCTGTCCCGTTGCTCAGGGACCCCAGTACTTCCCCCGAACCCAGCCCCACCCCACCACGCGGCCCCCGTCTGGCCCGGCTCAAAGGCACGCCCTGCTGAGTAGGCACTGTTTTCCTTGAGGGATGCCCAGAAGGAAGAGCCCAGAAAACTCATCCTTGAAAGGCAACGTCCTGGATGGAGTGTGAGTGGAACAGAGAAAGACACTACTCAAATTGTAAATTAAATGCAAATAACTGTAAACGTTGACAAAAGAGAGCAATCCGGGGTGTTTTGCAGGCTGTGGTGAGTGGGAGATGTGTCTGGCGGGAAGTGAGGGAAGACATTGCCCCAGGACGGGACTCTGGACCTGAGATCTGAGCAGGAGGAAGGGGCAGAGACAGCCGTGCAAAGGCCCTGTGGTGGGAAAGAACATGGTTCGTTCAGGAAATTGCCAGAGGACCAGTGTCAGTGGGAAGGAACGGGTGTGACCACGGAGGACACCTGGGTGACGGGCCGCGTCCCTGAGTCCAGATGACAGGAAGCCCTCAAGGGTATTGACCACGGGCTGTGACAGGATCACACTTCATGGCTGGCAGTCTGCTCTCAGCCCACAGTCTGACCTGTCCTCTAGGGGGAGGATGCTGAGAACCCCACTCCCCAGTCCCCGGGATGTGGCTGCCAAGGGAGCCCTCCTCAGAATTCTGCTCAGGACAGGGCCACGCCTGGCGGGTTTCTCCAGAGCAAGGAGGAGGAAGGGATGAGGGCAGGAGGCAGCTGCTGAGGACCACCAGGGCCGAGGGCCCCACGGAGCCGGTGGAGACCTGGAGCTCAGGGTGGGGAGGATGGGGGGGGGCCTGCAGAGCCCCCAGGGGGCAGCCTGTGTGAGGTGGCCCAAGGAGGGGACACGAGGAGGGAGAAGCTTGGACATCTGGGGGCCCAGCAGGGCCCCGGTGGGGGTGGCACGAGGGAGCCGGAAGGTGGCCAGAGCGGTGACCGAGCAGGGGCTGTGGGCGGCAGGGTGTGGGGGCAGCGGGGCACAGGCGGACTCCAGGACCCTCCGCACTGTGGGCCACGCCAGCCCCTCACGTGCCCGCGGCAGGCATGGCACGGGCAGCGCCAAGCTGGGCTGTGTACACGCCGAGATGCTTAAATTACGGGGTAAAGGCATTTTCCCTTCCCCTCCCGCTGCCCGGCATTCCTGAGGCCGGCCTGGGTTTGGTTACCAGGCAGCGAGGACTGGAGGGCACCCACCCTGCGTGCTGGCATGAGCCTGAAACTGCTGACGGCTCTTTTCTGTAGCGGCAATTAAGCAAGTTCCAACTGGTGACTTTGGTTAACAGCAAGAAACGTGGAAAATATGCACCACCATGGCTTGCTGCGGGGACAGTGTGTATGCGAGTGCGTGTACATGTCTGTAGGTGTATTTGCGTGTCTGTGCATCTAGCTGTGTGCGCGGGTCAAGGGCCCCCACATGAGTCCATGACTGTGCATACACACGCGAGTATGTACACGTACCTGGTGTGCGGGGGCGTGTGCCTGTGTCCCCGGGGTACGTGCCTCCTGCATCCTGTAGTTGCAGCTTGGTGTGGGTCTGAGCTCACACGCCCGGGCACCTGCTGGTGTGCATGTGTCTCTGCGGATATCTGGAGCACACGTGTGTGCTTGTGTCTGTGCATGGACACACAGGCTTTGACCCGCCTGTGCATCTGTGCGTGGGGGTGGGGGCCTAGGCGAGTCTGTTTGTGTCTAAGCGTGCACAAACATGGAGTGTGCACATGAGTCTGCGTGTGTTCGAGGAACCGTTTGACCAGTGTCCCAGCGTATAACACAGGCCCCAGCACACATGGGAGACACAAGCCTCCAGATGGGGAGGGACGGGTGGGCACTGGTCAGGGTTTTCCTGAGAAACAGAATCAATGCAACGTGTGTGATGCACAGAGATCTGTGACAAGAAACTGGCTTACACTATCCCCAGACCTGCAGTGGGCGAGCTCGAGACGGGGAGGGCTGCAGGTCTGGTTCTAGTCCGAAAGCCGCAGGCGCAAGACCCAGGAAGAGCCCAGGGTTCAGTTGGAGTCCGAAGACAGGAAAAGAGCACGTCCTGGCTCCAGGCAGCCAGGCAGGAGAATCCCCTCTCCCCTGGGCCAGGGTCGGCCTTTGTGTTCTGTTCAGGCCCCGAGGGATTGGACCTGGCCCACCCACTTTAGGGAGAGCAACTGCTTTACCTGCCCACAGATCTTAATGTTAACCTCATCCAGAAACGCCCCCACAGACACCCCCGGAATAATGTTTGACCAAATATGAAATTAACCATCCCGGGTGGGTGGGTATGGGATGGGAGGGTGGTGGGGAATGTGTGAATGGAGGGGTGGATGGGAGGGGGGATGGGATGGGGGAGGGGATGGGGTAGATGGGAGGGGGGATGGGGTGGGTGGATGGGAGGGGGGATGGGATGGGGTGGGTGGGAGGGGGAATGGGGTGGGTGGATGGGAGGGTGGGTCAGAGGCTGTCCCGGGGAGATCTGTGCCCACTGCTGACCCTGGGCCGAGGAGGGTGTCCTCCGCCAGGCGCCCTCTTTCCCTTCTTTCCCGTGGCTGCTTTCTCATGGTCCCTCGGGCTGTGGCCGGCCCACCTCCCTTTCTTCCTGGACCCCCGGCTCCCAGCCCTCTCTAGGGGCTGCCCCTGCCCTCGTCCCAACACAGCAGGATGGGGAAAGGCTCCAGAGCTGGGGTTCGGTGCGCTCGGGCTCAGCAGAGCCTGCATGTCCCCGCTTCCTGGACTGTGACAAGCCCCTTGCAGGGTTGTCTCGGAGATCACCTGAGTCAACATGCGGAATGCGCCTGGCACAGGAGCTAGGACAGAGGAGGTCGCGGAAAATGCTGGCAATTCCTGCTGTCACAAATGGGGTCCTCCCACCCCGACTTCTGCAGAACGTGAGGTGCTCTCTCCTCCAGGCCTGGCACCTTAATTCACCGATAAACTCAAACAGATCAACAGTGTTGTGCAGCCGCAGAGGTGGTGCAGGATGGGAATCACAGTCACACAAGTCGGGCCACCAGGACAAGCACGGGAGCGCCCCGGGGGAGCTCTTTGCAGATGGGGACAGAGTAGAACCGGGCCCCGTTGTGGGGCTGTCGTGGCAAGGACACTCAGAGACCTGCCGCTGCCTCCACCAGGAAGGCAAAATTGAGAAAGACCAATGACACCGAGTGCTGGGCATGACACGGAGCCCCCGCGATGCTCACGTGCAGCGGGCGGGAGGGGGCTCGCTGGTGTCTAGCAAAGCTGCCAGATGCCTGCCTGTGTCCCGGCTGTCACCCCTCAGCAAACACCCAAAGAAACACACAAGTATGTGTCCCAAAGACACACATGGGAACGTTCCCAACATCGCGATTTGAATCGCCCGTCGCTAGCGGAGTGGATAAACGGTGGTGTCTTCACACACTGGTCCGTGGCGGTGAACGGACCCCACCAAGCGTAGCAGGGCGGGGAACCTCGCCGAGACTCCACTCGGCCACACGCCGTATGTCACGTTCGCGAGAGGCAAAATCCGGCCACGGTGGCAGAAGCCAGGCTGCCGTGGCTGGAGGGGCCGCTGGGCTTCAGGGGAGGGGCCGTACACCTTCCATCCGAGCACTTTCCTGGGGGTCCCATGCTCAGTGAAGTGCGCACTGAACACGGAACAGAACGGGAGCTGTGAGGAGGCACGGGGGCGTGCGGCCCGGGGGCCTGGCTTCACGGGGTGTCACACTGTCTCGGTCAGCCTCGTGGGGGGACATGCACCGCTGTCTTCACAGCTCCCGGGGGGAGAGCTGGACTGACAGGTGGAGCAGGTGGGGGGAGTAGAGACAGGGAGACGGATTTGGGGAAATAGCAGAACTTTCTGGCAGGCGGCACTTTCCCAGGAGAAGCCGTCCCTGTGGCTCCCTTGTCCAGCTCCGGCTGTGGCCCCCCTGCAGGGGACGGTGAACATTCAAGATGCCCCCTACCCCAAGCCCTGGTGAGGTGACCCCTGCTTGAGCTGTGCTTCCTGCTGTGAGGTCCTTGTCACGGAGGGAGGACCCCACGTTCCCCAGCCAGGACAGCAGAGCCCCGGGGTCCAGGTGGCCCGGGTCTAACCCTGCCCGGCCTCTCTAATAACTATTATTATCACGCGGAGGCACCTTCCTCTGTCTGCACACCTGGTAGGTGCCGTGTCCTGCGCGAAGGCATTGCCGCGACCCGTTGGCCACAGCCTCCGGCTGCTGGAGGCCCGCGCTGCGGCGGAAGGTGGAGAGAGGTGGCGGGGCCGACGGCCTCCTTTCTGGGGATCCGTCCTTGTGATAATCCACCTCTATTTCTTTACTGTGGTGAGATAGACATAAAACCATGTTTACCGTCTCACCCACTTATAAGGGTTCAATCCAGTGGCACTAAGTACGATCACAGTGTTGTGCCATCACCACCACCCTCCGCCTTCTGGACGTTTTCATCTTCCCAAACTCTGTCCCCACGGAGCAGTAGCCCCCTTTAGCCGCCCCACCCCCTGGGAACCTCTATCCTACTTTCTGCCTCCGTGACTTCGCCTGGTCTTGGTCCCTCACGTGGAATTATTTGAGACGCGTCCTTCTGTGTCTGGCTTATTTTGTTTGGCATAATGTTCCATCAAAGGTCTGTCCACGTCATCGCATGGATCAACATCTCACTCATTGCCATGAATATATCGTTCGCTGCGTGGACAGACCACACTTTGTTTACCCACCCACCTGTTGACGGGCACTCGGGCCGTTTCCGCCTTTTGGCGGTTGTGAAGGGCGCTGCGTGAATACTGGAGTCTGAGACCCTGCTTTCGGTGCCTGTGAGTATATATCTAGGAGTGAAATTGCTGAGTCCCATGCAGTTCTACGTTTAAGTTCTTGAGGAATCACCAAACTGCGGAAACCGAGGAACCGCAGCAGCTGCAACATTTTACACCCCACCAGCAACGCACGAGGGTCCAGCGTCTTCACATCTTCACCAACACAGGCTGTTTTCCTTCCCAGTAGGTGTGAGGTGACATCTCGTTGCGGTTTTGCTTTGCATTTCCCTCATGATGAGCAATGTTGAACATCCTTCCACGAGCTTGTTGGCCATTTGAGTATCTTCTCTGAAGAAATGTCTGTTCATGTCCTTTGTCTATCGTTGAATGGTATTGTTTGTTTTTGTCATTGTTGTTGAGTTGTAGGAGCTCTTTACATATTTTAGATCTTAATCTTTGGTCAGATTTATAATTTGTGAATATTTTCTCCCATTCTATAGGTTGTCTTTTCACTTTTTGGTAATGCCCTCTGATGCAAAAAAATTCTTAATTTTTATGAAGTCCAGTTTATCTATTTCTTTTCTTTTGTTGCCTATGCTTTGATGTCATATCCATGAAATTGTTGTGAAATCCAATCTCATGAAGATTTTCCCCAATGTTTTCTTCATAAGACTTTTATAGCTTTCGGTCTTTAATCCACTGTGAGTTAACTTTTATATATGGTAAGGTAGGTAAGGAAGGGCTCTTCCAACTCTTACCCACTGACATAACTGAAAACACGATTCTCCCCTGAACCAAATCGAGGGAGGTTGATTCCCATGAGACACCTGCCTGGCGCCGCCGGATCGGCTCCCATTTCTGTCCTCCCACCAGGCCCAGGCATTTCTGCTAGTGCTTGTTGGGTGACCTGGGGAAGGACTTGTCCCATCTGTACCCTGATCTGCCCCCTGAGGGGGTTGGAGGCCTCCCGAGAGCCCTGGCCTTCCCTGCACAGGCACAGTTTTCAAGACGGAGGGTGGGGGCCCATTCCTGGGGGGCCCATGCTACAGAGGGGAAGAGGAAGGACTCCCTTCCCGCAGAGGAGGCCGCTCTGCTCCGAGCTCCCTGGGACCCTCCCCACGCAGCGTGTCCTCCTGCAACGTCCCTGCAAAGCCCTGTTGTCATGCTGGGTGGGGCTCCCCCTGGCAGGAATCCACCATCCCCAGGCAGTCAGCTCTCCTTGGGGACCTTTGGGGTGGAGGGGAAGAAGTGAAATGCTTGTTCTTCCCGGGAATTGCTGCGCAAGAGTTCAGGTCACCCAGAACACGGGAACCAGGCGCCACAGCATCGCTGGCTCTCTTGGTGGGGCTGGAAGCCACGTATTTCCCGACATACGGCCTACGAGGCAGGGACCTCCGCAGCCAAGGACGCATCCTCACGCATCCCCAAGGCCTATCCCTGTCCCTCCTTGCCTGTCACCCCTTCCCTTAGCTGGGGCTTCACATGGACCCCCGCAAAATGCCACGGAACAGCACCGGCTGTGCGTGTACTGACCGGGTGTGTGGTGAAGGCAGCATCTCAAATCCGTAGGGAAGACGGAATGGTGCAAGAAGGAGGCTGAGCTCCGCTAAAGCCAAGTCCAGGCTCATCCCTGATTCCAGAATAAACTCCTGGGGCCTCTGCCCACCTGGCTCCCTGCCCGGAGCACGGACCATTGACCACTGCATGGCTCCGTGACTCCAGCTAGACAGACCCTTCTTCAAACGTCTCTGTGGGAACAGGCCTTCCCTCTCCCCCCTCCCGTGTCTGAAATGTCCCGCATCTCACCCCCGACTCTGTCCCCTGCCTGGCTTTGATGCCCTTCCTGCCGGCTGAGCTTTGGTGCACCCATTGCTGGCTGATTCTTCTTCCACTCCCAAGTTCATCCACGCCGAATCCCCGGTCCTGGTGAGTAAATGAATGAATAAATGAATGAACATAGGGACACATGAATAATTACAAAATATGGAACCATTTAAGAGCGGGGAGAAATGTTCCCAGTGTGTCACCAGGCCCCACCTGTTAACAGGTATGAACGAGGCTGCAGGAGTGAGCACAGCGAACTTCCTCTGACCTCCCCCCACAGCCCCAGGCAAAGGGTTCAGCCCCGCGGCGTCCCCCACCAGTGAGTAAAGAGCTCGCACTGGCTCCACTGCTGCGGCCACCTGTCTGGGTGATGCCACACCTGGGGGGCCAAGGGAGGAGGGGTCTGGACACTGCCAAGGCTGCAGCCTTCTCTGTCCAGATGGTGGCCCAGGGTCCCCTGAACTATCGGGCCACAGCATCCACAAAGCGTCTGCCGAGCTGGGCCACCTTCTGCATAGAAATGGGGAGCGTGCCCCTCTCTTTGCAGGCTCTGGGGTAGACTCCTGGGTGGGATCACCCCACAGGCCGTTTCTGTCCCTCAGACACCCACTTATGGCAGGCCTGCCCCCTGGGTAAGCAGGTACACGCCTGGGGCCTGGAGGTTCACCATCTGCCCCTACACTGAAAAACTCCAGATTCCACTTGAGGTGTTGCCGTCTCGGCCGCTGAAAAGAGAAATGTACAGTTAACCACTTGCTAGTTAAGAAAGACCTTTCTGAATTAAAAAAAGAAAAAAAGAAGAGTGATCACAAAGCTTGATGAGACATTTGCTCACACACAGACTCTTTCGTATTAAGGAAAAGAACAGACCGACTATTCCACAGATACCGAGAAAATGTCATGACACATAAAACAAAAGACTAATACATTCCTAATATACAAAAAGCTCTTACAAATCAACAAGATCAATAGGCCACTAGGTTGCCGGCTGACAGACAAACGGGAATTTCTTAAGCAAAACACGAATGGCCAGTAATCCTACAAAAAGGTGTTCCTTCTCAACAGTAAGCAAATACATGAGATGCCATTTGCAGCCGTCACAGACCAAAAAATACATTACTCGGCAGTATTGGTGGCGGTATTCGCCTACGACGCTGGTGGGAATGTAATTGGTACCAGCTTTCTGGAGGACGATTTGGCAGGATTTAGCTAGACTTTGTATCCAGCTTCTAGGAATTCACCCTAAGGAAACCCTCCCATGTGCGGGCAAAGACTTATGCACAGGAACGTACATCACGGAGTCATCTGCAATACCTAAAGGCTGGAGACAGAAAGCACAGATCACTCATTAAACAATCTGCTCTACAAAAGATTATTCAGCAACTAAAAGTCATGTTTTCAGAAACTACTTAATGCCATGGGGAAATAATCAGGACCCGTTCAGTGAAAATGTGAGAGACAAAACTGAGCTCCAATGTGATATTAATTATGGGGAGTGAACCGTCTGTGTGCGCACGGCAAGCGCACTGCCGCGAAACATGCCAGCCTGCAAACGGGGACTCTGGGTGCCCCGCGTTTTCCAGCATTTCTACAATGAACACAAGTCCTAATAAAGGATTTGTTTTTATTATTTTTTCAAAGACTCCTTGAGAACATAAGACTAGGCTTATGATATGACATTTAATGTCACAGGTGTTAGATGGACAGGCCATCTGTGCGTGGAGTAACGGGTCATTTCAATTATGTATGTACTTTTCCATACTTCCTGGATTTCTGCACTGAAATGTATTACTTTTATAATCAAGTAAAGAAACAAGACTTCTGATAAAGAACAAGCCACGTGCTGCGCTCATCAGGAACACTGCAGGGTCCACCCTCTTGCCTTCCTCAAAAATAGAGGCACTTCCTACAGGAAACGATATGCAAAATTTGCAAACCCTTTAACCCAGAAATCCTCCCTCCAGGAATTTACTCATGGAGCTATTCACACGAGTGTGTGTGTCCAAGGTCGTTCTGCAGAGTGGTTTCTGATAGGAGAATTGGAAACAGCATTCACACCCATCGACACGGGAATCCTACATGAAATTATGACACAACCAAAAAATGGATACTATGAGCCAATTAAAATGATGATGCCAATCTTTATGTATTTATTGACATGCAAAGATGCTCTTGCTATACCAATTTGTGGGAAAAACAGGTTCCAGAAAAGCATGGCTGGAACAGTTCCATTTTTTAAGCAGCCAATGTATATCTCCGTGTGCTCCTAGACATGAATAGCTGGAAGGACCATTGGGGAAAATTTTTTAAGGGATCATTTCGAGCCCTCTGAGTAGTGAGGAGCAGAGACGCAGCCTGCCCCCTAGACACGCTGTGGGGTGCCAGCTTGGCCACGCCCATCGTTCCACCTGGCCGGCCTCATACCTGCACAGTGGGGACCACTGGCTCCTTCCGCATTGACAACATGAGGCCCAGACAGGGGCGTGTGTTTCCCAGGGAGCTCTCTCTCCAGGGCCAGGGCCCGGTGCAGCCCTGCTTGCCTCTGAGCCCTGCACAGCCTCGACCTCACGACACCCACTAGTGTAAAGCCAGGCAGCTCCTCCCAGTACCCGCATGGCCGTGCCAGGGCCCTAAGGCGGGCCTTCCGCCCAGAGCACTGGCCTTGTGTGAAGAACGCATTCCATGGTTCAGACCTCTGCTGACCGCCCGCCCCTCTCTCTGTTTCCGTTTCTGTCTCTCTCTTTCTCATTCCCACACCCCTCATCATCATCATCACCAGCATCCACTGATTCAAGATGGTGGTTAAACACAGCTTCTGGATTTCCACCGCCTCTGTTTGAATTCCAGGCTGTTCCGTAGCTGCGTGAATTTAGACGAATCACTTAAGACTCATTTTTCTTGTCTGAAAAACTGTGACAGTGACGGTGCCCACCTTGTGGGCCGTTCAAAGGACGAAGTAAAGTACAGTGTGCATGTTTGTTCACCCAGAGCCTGGAGCATCACCTGGCATGCAGTAGGTGCATAATACAAGTCTGTGATGCTAATCAGTGAATGACCGAAAGAAGCAGGACCTGCCTGCTTCAAGCGCCCACTCCATCCCAGGGCTGATGCTGCCCTGTGCTCCCTCCCCCATGCATTCGCTCCTTCATTCATTCACTCCTTCATTCATTCACTTGTCGGCTGGCCACCCTGACACCCTGGGGTGCCCAGCCCTTGGACTCCCCCCTCCCCGGGCTGCTGGGGAGGAGGAAATCTGAGGCCCCCATATCCTCCCCCGGGAGCCAGCTGGCCTTGTGGATTCCAGAACTTTCCAAAGCGGCGGGCCTGCCAGTCAGCCACCGGCCAGGAAGCGGAAGGTGCAGAAATAGAAACGCACAGAGGCAGTTGCTGCTCTCGCCCTGCAAGGAAGGGAAGCGGGGCCAGGGCCGGGGGAGGAGGTCGGGGGTGCCAAGGAGAGGGCAAGGGGGCAGAGGAAGGCGGGCCTGAGGCCCTCAGCCCCTGCGCTCGCACACCCAGCGCTCCAGACGGGGGCTGCAGGGAGCAGCCCCACGTTCCCAGCAAAAATCCAGAATGAGGAGCTGTGATTTGCTCCAAATATGACCCAAGGCCCCGCGAAAGTATTTATGGTGACTTCCGAGGGCTGACGTGTGAGCCCTTGGAACCTTCCAGGGAGTGTTGGCAGCAGGTCAAGGGTTACACAGCCATGACCTCGTTTCCCTTGCAGACACCCCATGAAGCAGGTTCAGAGGGGAAACTGAGTCAGTCAATCGCTCAAGGTCGCCCATTGAATGGAGCCCAGGTGTGCCCTGCCCCCAAGCAGGGGAGTTCTGACACCACCTGACCATCCCCCAACTTGCTGGGGAAGCCCCCAGCACCATCATGAAGTCAGCGAGCAGTGGGGCGGCTGGTGCTGCTGGGACCCCAGGCAGGGACCGAGGCTCCAGCCCAACCCCGTGGCCTGGAGTTTCTGGGCGGTTGGGTCCCCTGGGCAGTGTTGGGTGCCCCCACTTTTGGACTCCCTCAGAGCAGCTGCCCCCACACCCACACTGTCCCACAAACAGGAGGCAGGAGGACACAGGGCCCGGGCCCCACCCCACCGCGAGCACACAAGACCTGGCAGGGCAGGATCTGGAGCCATTGTCCAGGGCTGAGCTTCCTCCTCGCCCCACCTGCCCCTCTGCACCTCACCTGCCGGTGCCCAGGCTGGCTCCCAAGACCCCCAGAGCACCCCCAGGAGCGAGGGGATGGGGTGCACGTGACCCTGGGAAGTCTCTGGCGCTTCAGCTGTGACTCCCCACACTGCTCGGCCCGGGCACAGCTGTGCCGCGGAGGCTGCAGGCGCTGGCAGCGGTGGGGGGAGCACACGGGGAGGCCCTTGTGCCCTCCTACTCTGCGGCCCCCAGCCCCCCATAACACCGCAGCAGGGGCTGGAGTGTGCTGGTCACAAGCACCTTCCCGACAAAGGGCTTTGCTCAGGGAGGGCAGTGGAGGCTGGGAGAAGCCACCGTCGGGCCCTCCGATGTCTGAGCGGAAGCTTCTGGGCCAGCAGCGGAGCTGGATTCGAAACCTCCTGGGGTGGTACCCTTAGGAGCTGGGCTCATCCCCAGTTCTGCCGCTTGCTTTCCTCGCCCTCTGTGTAGCCTCAGACAAGTGAAGCAACCTCTCTGAGACTCTCTTTCCTGGTCTGTATAAGGGGTAAACGCACCTGCCTCTCAGAGGCCAGCTTGAGGCTCTAGGGCTTAATGAGGGGCAAAGATTTAGGCCTGTGGGTCAGATGATTTCTTGCACCAGACCTTGTATGGCCTACTGTTTTGGGTCTCAGCCCAGAGGGGCCGTCTCTCCCCCCACCCCCGCCCAGGGGCCTCCGAGATGCCATCACGGCCCCAGAGCAGCGGAAATGATGCTGGTTTCTATGCCGCCTGGTGGATCGCCCTGCCTGCAGCCCCACCAACAGCTCCCGAGGCCGCAGACTTTGTTCCCGCCCCCCAGATAATTTGGGGTACCTAGTAGGTGCTCATTAATAGTCATTGACTCACTGAATCAATGAATCAATGAGTGAGTAAGTGAGCTGTGGTCAGTCCTAGACCCCTAGCAAAGCCAGGGTTCTCGAGCCTGGGGCCCCCATCTGTTGGCCGTGCACCCCAGACGGCACAGGCGTGGGCTGATGCCTGGGACCACGAGTCCAAGTGCAGCATTGCGATCTGGCCCCAGCTCTGTCTGCTTCATCCAGGTCATCCAGGGATGTCCCTGCCTCCCAGCCTCGGGCTTCTCCCGCACAGCGTGGGGTGATGGTCTAGACCCCCCCACCCCACTCCAAGGGGCACCGATGGGACCACACAACCCAGCCCGGCTTATAACTGGCCACGGAGACCTGAGCTGCTCTTGTGTTCTTACATGAAGAACACAGCATGAGACCCCCGCACCCCGAAATGCTGCCTGGGCCCAAGCCCACTGCAGCCAACCTACATTCTCTCTGCCTCTACAGCAGGCAGGGGGAGGTGAGGCCAGGGCCAGGCGGGGCCCCTCCCCCCAGGACACTGAGCTCCCAGCCTCGTGCTCCGCGGACTGCTTGGAGGGGAGGCGCACTGCCCTCCCAGGCTGAGTTCAGCGCCTTCCCCTGAGGACCCCAGAGAGGGCTGGCAGTGGCTTCTTCCAGACAGGGCCCGGATGCCCACCCCTTCACCTTGGAAGGGCTGGCTAGAGAGGCCTCTGAGGGCAGGGGCCACGGCGGGGTTCCTGGCCCAGGCCTGGCCTCCTGGTGAGGGTAACACAGGATCCCTGGACCCTTGGCCCCACCCTGGGCCTGGCCACCGAGACACGCGCATCTGTTCCTGGGCCTTCCTGCCAGCAGCTCGGCGGAGTGCAGGCCTGCAGCCGACAGCCCCGGTTTCCTGCCCTCTGTCCGGGGAGGAAGAGGAAGATGACAGAAGGCAAGTGCCTATCAAGGAGTCATCAAAACACACACTCAGAGGCCACTTCCCGAGGCCGTCCTGGCAGCCCGAGGCCCAGCTCCACCCGACCACCTCTACACCACGGAGGCTCCAGACCTCCAGGCTGGGACACCCTCCCCAAAGGGGATGACGTTGGCCTGGTGACAGCAGCTGGCAGTGATGACAGAGTCCTGTGAGAACGGTGAATGTGCAGGAGGCCTGGTCGCCCCCCTGAAGGGTCAACTGAGCTTCCCAACCACGGGCCAATGTGCCCTGCGGCCCCAGGAGCCCCAAGAGTCAGGGGCCCTTCTCCCGGGTGGAGAGAACAGAACCGCAGGGGAAGCGGCGGTTAAAGTGTGCACATCGCAGCTTCTCGAAATGCAGATCGAGGCCAGTTTCTTCGAGTCCGTCACCAAACATGGGGTCTTTCCAAATTAGGTGCTGAGCCAAGCTAATATTCCCAAATGCCTTTTTTTTCTTTGCTCGGGAATGCTAAAAAGAAAAAAAAAGATATGACGTGTCTTTTTAAATAGCACACGATTTTCTGCAAATCAGGAAAAATCGAGCTTATGTTCTGCTGAAGTGATGTGACTCTTCTCTCCTCGTTTGATGGCGCAGAGGCATCCGAGGCAGGAAGGGTGCAGGAAAAGTTCAAAATCCGCATTTCCCCAGACTCCTGTTCAGATTCAAGCAAAAAAACGAACTTGGTCTCAGGGCCACATTTTCCTCCTCAGAAGCTCAGGGGTTTTATTAGCACAAGTTCCATTTTTACCGCCTTGTTTTCCAGGAAGTTAAAGGAATAGGGTTTGATTTCGCCTCGGCAGGTCCCTGGGGGTCTGGGCCCCCGGTGGCCCCTTTACCACCCGCCCCCCAGCGCCTCTCCCCTCTGCCTGGCTTCTCCGGAGCGTCCCCTGCCCTGATCAATGCATTGGCCTCAGAACAAACCCTCGAGCCAAGCCCGTCGCAGGTGATTCATAGGACCTGCGCCTGTTGGGTGGTAATGGCTCACGGGCCTTCACCAAACCTGGACGCAGCCGCTTCCTCCGCACCCGCCCCGGGGACAAGCCACCTCCCTCCTGGCCACTAGCCTCCTCCAAGCCCCAGACAAAAGGGCCTCTCAGTTGCTTTCATAGTTTCCCACACGTGAGCCAGCAATTGGAAACTTCCTCCCGATAACTGCAAACTTCGGAGCTGGAATTTATGAGAAGGGGCTTCGGGTGACGTCGCTGGCGGCCGAGGCGCACCCAGGCGCACAAGGCAGGCCTTTCATGAGGAGCTGCCTGGGCAGCGTGTCTGAGCTGACGGAGACGAGTCCCCAAGGCCCACCTGCAGATCCGTGCAGGCTGCCGCTGCTCAGGCGGCACCAGCAGACAGGACGACGGTCAGGTGGCAGCAGTGACAGCTAGTATCATTGCTGTCCCTGTGCGAGGGGTCCACTGTGTGGGGTTGGGGGGCCACAGATGCACCCCAATGCCCGGGTGCACCCCTCACACAGGGACAGGCCCTGTCGAAATTCTCTCAGGGACACACCTGCCTGTCCCTGGCTACCCTGTCTTTTCTGCTTGGGGGAGGTGCGGAAGACTGGAAACCTGCTGGCCCAGGCTTCGAGCTGGAATCGTCCCAGTTCCGTGCTGTGAGACTGGGGTCGCTATAGGGTTTTGTCCCCCAGTGCGACAGCCACTAGTCACGCGTGGACCCTGAGCACTCGGAACGTGGCTCCTCTGCCTCAAGATATACTGGAAGAACGAACACACAGCCGGTCTCAGGACCTACTAATAGTAAGAAAAGGCCGGGCGCGGTGGCTCACGCCTGTAATCCCAGCACTCTGGGAGGCCGAGGCGGGCGGATTGTTTGAGCTCAGGAGTTCGAAACCAGCCTGAGCAAGAGTGAGACCCCGGCTCTTCTAAAAAATAGAAAGAAATTGACTGGACGACTAAAAATATATAGAAAAAATTAGCCGGGCATGGTGGCGCATGCCTGTAGTCCCAGCTACTTGGGAGGCTGAGGCAGGAGGATCGCTCGAGCCCGGGAGTTTGAGGTTGCTGTGAGCTAGGCTGATGCCACGGCACTCTAGCCTGAGCAACAAAGCAAGACTCTGTCTCAAAAAAAAAAAAATCGTAGGGAAAGGAGGATGTGAAAGGTTTCAGTATAGTAGCCATCACGACGGTGAGTGTGTGTTGCAACGATATGTTGGGTTAAATAAAATATGGTATTAAAATGTATTTCACCTAGTCTTTTCACTTTTTAAAATGTGACCATTAGAAAGTTTTAAAATTACATCTGAGGCTGGCACAATCTTCCTAGTGCTCAACACTGGCCCAAGGGGAGCGGGCACCAGGCTGGGTCCCCATCTGTCCCCCAGCCTGGCTCCAGCTGTCCGGGGGGCTGGTTTGCTGCAGGAAGTGGCGAGAAGAGGAGGAGCTGGCGCACACGGGCGCTTGCTGCGGGTCAGGCACGGGGCGGGGCTCTCCGCCCGGGTCGTTTTGTTTAGGTTGTACGACGACCCTGTGAGACAGGACTGCCATCCCCCCTTTTTACAGACAGGAAATCAAGGCTTGTCCAGGGGACTCAACCTGCCCACAGTCACGGAATCTCCACCCAGGCCACGGCCAGAGCTCTTGCTCAACTGCCGAGCCACACGGCCACCCGCCCACTGGCCTCTTGCGCCCCCTCCCCAAGCAGGGGCGCGGGGGCCTGGGTGCGGAGCAGCGGCAGAGGGCGTCTTGGCAAGCGCGTCCTGCCCTGAAGTCCAGGGCGGAATCTCTTTCACGGCTCACTCAGGAGGACCGTCCACCCTCTGCTTCATGGCCGAACGCTCACCCCTGAGCCACTCATTCCGGCACCCAGGCAGCGTCTGCTCCCGAGGGGTGGCCGCGCTCCCACGCACGGCCCGGCGCTCAACGGGCCTTCAGCGGATACAGCACGATGAAATGACGCCAGGACGGTGGACCACGTTGGAAGTTCTTCCTGTGTTAAGCCCAAGCCAGGCTCCTCCAGGGATGTCATTGAGGTTGTCATTTCAGTGGGTGCCGGGTCCAGGCACAGCTCCGGCCGT
Organism: Avahi laniger; assembly: GCA_963575035.1. Taxonomy (NCBI): domain Eukaryota; kingdom Metazoa; phylum Chordata; class Mammalia; order Primates; family Indriidae; genus Avahi; species Avahi laniger. The sequence continues at coordinate 25,175 of CAUYSK010112468.1, forward strand.
GGCTGCAGAGGTCGTGCCAGGCACAGACTGCAGGGCAGGCGGGCACGGGAGACATTTCCAGAGCCCTTATCTGCTGGAGGAGGCAAAAAAGGACAGAGGAGGTGACAGATTAGAACAGTAGCGCCTCCCAGACTCACAGAGAGGACCAGGCCATTTTTCAGGTTTCTGGTAAGCTAAATATTAATAAAAGCCTAAGCAGGGTCGTGCATCTACATTTAGCAAATCAATATTTTTAATGCTTAAAACACACTCTCTCCTTAAAGCCCGCTGTCCTGGAGGACATGCTGGCTTCCAAGGTGAAGGCTGCCGTGGCCTTCGGCTCCTCGGTGTCCCCTGGTTTGTCTTAATCACCGCGGGAACTTGTGGGGTCACCACAGTATGTTTGTAAAGATCCAAAAATAAACAAGGCTACGCAGAACCAGTTACCTGCACAAACCGCACAGCTCGCCTTGCCCGTTTCCAGCGCCCAACACACCTGTAAGAATGTCAGTGACACTGAGACACGTTTTCCCGGAAAGGAAGCTGGTTCGCTCAAGCCCCTGTCTTGCCGAAATGGAAACGGCATTTGTGTAAAGCGGAAGTTTCACTGTCTTTGTTTTGGCCAGTCGGGAGCAGATGGGTCTCACCTTGGATACCCTGCCTTGGGACGGCGCTGGCAAGGCCGTGTTCCTTCCTGCTGTATCAACAACTCTTCGAGGAAATGCTTCCAGATCTTGGTCCCATTTGTTTACAATTTCCATCGAAAGCTCTGCTCTCGTCTGCAGCTGATCTGGGTGCAACGGTTTGGGTACCCACCAGGTGGAAAGTTTGCTCGACTTTAATTTTCTGGTAAGAATTGTGTCAACTGAACGAATAGAGATGTCTGTGATGTTGGCTGTTGTTTCTGCTGTTCCTTTTCGGTCCTTTTCAGTTAGGGCTCGAACAAGATCAATTTTTCCCCAGCGAATCGATGCAGTTGGTCTCCCGCTGCAGGCTTTGTCTTCACTATTGTCCCGTCCTTCCTTAATGCAAGTTATCCATTTGTGCAGTGCCGGTTCTTTAGGGCATGGTCTCCGTAAACTTTCACAAAGCGTCAGTGACTCCACCGTTCTTCTGCCCAAGCTTCCCCATAAATTTGCTCCTTCTGCTTGCTTCAATGTTAGCAGAATTCATGGTGCTCGGATAGGGACTCTTTTCAAACTGACGCCTTATCCTTCTTAGGGACTCAAATTACATCCTGTCCAGACATGCTATAATAAGTTAGTATGAGTTTATTTTGGTTTAAAATATTTTTGAAATCCATGCATAATTTTTTCATAACACGCATATTCCGTGAACTTTCGGAAGACCCCCGGGCAGGTTAGTAGGCCAGTTTGCGCACAGCACCGAAACAGAGCGGTAACCAAGGCCGTGGGACTACAGGAAAAGGCCCGATCCAGTCGGCTTGGGGATGCGAAGCAGGGCTTCTTAGGCGAGGTGATGTCTGAGCGAGGCTTGGAAGGACGGAGAGTGACAGAGGTTTAGGGCATTTCGGGAATAGCCTGTGCCAGGGCACAGGTGTGGAAGGGCATGGTGCGCACTAAGAGAACGGAGGATAACTTAGCCCGTGGTGTGGGCAGGAAGTGAAACCGACTGGAGAAGTGGCCTGTGGTCAGATTATTAATATAAAGTTTTTGTTCGAGTGTCTTGTCATAGAATTCAGACCTTTAGATATCAGAAGTTACCCTTTATATATCAGAATATATAACGTGTTTTGAGAAGAGTGTCAAGGTCTGATCTATGTTTCAGGAAGACAGCATCAGCGGCGGCGGTGTGGGCATTGGTGTAGGTTAGAGAAAGGCCCGTGGCAGAGCGAGCTGGCGTGGTTGGAGCGGTGGCCGCCTGCGTAACAGGGAGCTACGCGTCCGTGCCGGACCTCTCCACGGCACAGCTGAAAGCCATAGAGTACGCACGGAAGACCTCCGGGTCACCCAAATAAAAATCATTTTGTCTAACCCTCTTTCTGGATGACGGACGGATGGAGAGACCAGATGGAGGTGACCTGGCGACGGTTATACCAAGTCCCAGCTCTTCAGACTCGGTCCTTGCATTTTCTTACACGCTCTCTTTAAAAGAATGGGACCACCCATGTTTATTGGAAAGATTTCTAACTTTTAAAAAGTTTTTGAAAGGGTAGGAGGGAAGGAGAAATGCTATTTTTTAGAACAGTTTGTTCTGTGATGATTTTAAATAGTAAATACATTTTAAATATTTGGCTTAATGAGTGACTCTTTAGCTTCTTGTGACGGTTAGGGGGCTGTCGTGTCGTAGGTGTAAATTAATGTTTTGGCTCACCGCAGTATAGCATGTGTTGGTATGTATGCCGTGAATGTTTTTCTTGCAGAATAAAACTCCAGGTGACCAGACTGTGTACCTGCATAGTGGCTCCAGGGAGCGGACGTCACTTTCCTTCTGGGCGTTGCCTTCCTGTGGCTCCTGCTACTCCAACCTGTTACAGCCTGAGTCCAAGAGCACCTTTCAGTTTGAGGCTCACGTTCCATAAATTTGCAAATTTAATTTTTCACATTTGACTTTCTGCTTCAGTGCAGGGGTGGATGTTGATTAATCCAAGAAACACTGCGACGGCTGTCGACGGAAAGGGAAACAACCTGTCAAAAGACGAAATTACAACTGCGGTTTAAGGATCTCAGTTGGCTTAATTGAGATTCTAGAATCGGGTGACACTTCATTTCAAAAATAGCATAATTGTTCCCACGGGCTGCAGAGGGGCGGCTGGCTCTGCAGACAGGAGGGGCTGAGAAGGCCGGAGCAGAGACACGCACATGCCAGGCGTTTCGAAGACACTTTTCTGACAAGGTGGGGACAGCGGACAGACAATAGAAAAGTAACTAATTAGTTAATGCCGGTTCCTTCTGGCTACCTTTTCTGTGAGGATGGAAGCAGAGGGGACTTAATTATGCTGATAGAAGATTTAAACTGGAGTGTTTGGGAAATTGGCTGTTACCTCTTTTTCCTGATTTCTCTGAAGGTCAAACGGCAACTTGGTTTGGGTTTGGCGATGCGGCCTGCAGCGTGGGTGACGCCACTGGACTGTCGGCCTCTTCCGTGGGGCCGGCGCAGGGGTTTCGTCTGAAACAGTGGCCTCCCGTATTGCTATTTGACAAATACCTCATCGGTCTGCTGTGCGGCGTGTTGCTGTTGTCTTCCATTCTCGTTATTCTGTTGAGTCTGTGACCTATTAAAAATCCCTTCTCCAGTTTTCAGTGGGGTCTTGCAGCGGACAGAGGGAGGTGGGCGTGTCAACTTCGTCACCTTTCCCTGAAACCCTCCTGTCGGTGTGAGCATTCGAATACGGTGTCCTTATCTTGCTCACATCTAAGCTCTCTTACGTTAAGGATTTGAGTGTGCTTTATAAGCTAATCCAATCTAATGTGTAGAAACTGCCGTGTCAACTTAATATTTTTAAACATTTTAAATTAAGCTTTAATTTTTACTAAGAAAAAAAAAGAACACAGTCCTATTAAAGTATTTTTGCCCGATGGGATTAGAACATTCGTGGCAAAATCATGTTACTTTAGGACAAAGAGGCAGCATAATAATGGCCCTTAGGTGTTCAGTGACGTAGCCCGTGGCTCTCCTAATCTCCAGGCCCCGTGTGTCTCTCACTTGCCACGCAGGCGTCCTCGGCCTGCGGTGCCCCCTGACACACGTGGGCTTGTCATGGACCATCCAGGACGGCTCCTTCGTCAAGCACAGCAGGCAGTGGTCCAGCCTCCGCACCTCGACGTCTTGTAGGGGTCTCTGGAATGATCAGATTCGTTGAGTGCACATTTCTCTCCTCACCGTAGGGGACACCGAGGCACAGACGGGTTGGTACTCAGGATCCCAGAGCAGCTGTGGGTACCTGAGGCTCAGTGAGCCCCACAGCACCTGTCTGCAACGACCCAGGTCCTCGAGGACAAAAGCCTCTGCTAGGACAGTCCGAAAATGGAAAGGGTCCCTGCCCGCCTTTGGGGGTGTCACCGACACCTTCAGGGAAATCTGCCAGACACCAGTGGCTTCCTGATCACACTTCCCACTTTGCCAAATGACGTTCCCCAGCAGCTTCCCCCATTGGCCACCAAAATTGGCAGCACTTTTGATAAACCAAATGCAAAGGACGAACTTTGTCAAAGGACAAAGATGTGTTTCCTTTGGGATAAAAGGATACACACACATATGTGTGCACGAGTGTACACGTGCACATCTCTGCGTGGACAGCATAGAGATCTGGTTGCATTTGCACGAGCTACGCCTGCAAGGAGCTTCGGGAAACTGCTGGCCCTGGTTGCCTGTGAGAAGGAAAACGGGGGTGTTGGGGCTGGGGTAGGAGACCATATATTCTTTCATACTTTTTGAATTTTAAAGCATGCAGATGATTATTACATATTAAAATTTGTTAAATTGCTCCACTTTGGTTTCTCCACTGGGAGAAAATTCAAAAGCGTGTGAAAGAACAAGCTCTGAGCCCCTTGTCTTCTGCCTCAGAACCTCTCGCACCTGGAGTCCTGCCGTCCACTCCTGCTGCAGCCTGGGACCCAGCGAGCTCCCACCGGGAGGGCAGAGCCCCAGGCCGTTCCTTTGGGGCCCTGCTGAGGGAGGGGGCAGAGGGCACTGCCTCCCAGCCTCTGTCCCCAGGACCCCACTTCCCACGGGCCCTGTCAGCTCCGGGCCCGGATTCTGGGCTGGGCGAGGCCGGACCTGCCGCAGGGCCAAAGTCTGCTTCTGTGGAGCCAGCCCTGGAATCTCAGAAATGTCCTGCGGTCGGGCCTGAGCCTTGCTAGTGACTCAGCAGAAAGGACCTAGCCCTGGCCCCGCCGCGGGCAGGCCAGCTCTGATCTGGGGATGCAGCCTCCCCACCCAGAGCCAAGGCCTGTGGGAATCTGCGCCCAGAGGGCGAGTGGCCACCGTCCAGGCCCCGTGTCCTGGCGAGGCCTCCATGCCTGGCAGGGCTGGCTGCCCGGGGAGCTCCTGGACAGGGCCAGAGCCTGGCTCCAGGCCCAACTGTGCCCTGACCCCATGGCTGACCTCTGGGTCTCAGTTTCCCCATCCACAGGAGAAGGAAAACTGCAGGTAACCAGAAAGCCCAGCCATTCTGTCACACAGGTGGCCACAGGCAGCCACTGAGCCCTGGAACCCAGGACTCTCCTCCGTAAGGTGGGGATAATAAGACTTGCCCATAAGCCGTCCTTGTGAGGAGCAAATGAGACAGCTCAGAGTCCCCAAGACATCAGCCACTGGCGAGCACCTTGGGCTGCTCTGTACACAGCTTGTTTCATTGCTGACCTGATACTGCCAAGCTGTGTACTTTCTTTTTGTTTGTTTGTTTGTTTCTTTTTTTTTTTTTTCTGTAGACAAAGTCTTGCTCTGTCACCCAGGCTGGAGTACAGTGGCATCATTATAGCTCACTGCAGCCTCGAACTCCTGGGCTCAAGTGATCCTCCTGCCTCAGCCTCCCAAGTAGCTGGGACTGCGGCATGCACCACCACCCACGCTGACTAATTTTTCTATTTTTAGTGGAGACGGGGTCTTGCTCTTGCTTAGGCTGGTCTCAAACTCCTGAGCTCAAGCAATCCTCCTGCCTCAGCCTCCCGGACTGCCAGGATTATAGGTGTGAGCCACCGCACCCGGCCTATTTTCTTAAATAAATATATTTTCAGAGGATATTTCATAGCCTTGCTATACACGATGAGTCAATGTCACTCACCATAAATAGATTCCACATTAAAATTCATCCATCCACATCCCACCCGCAACCAGCTCCCACACCCCCACGTCCTGGGCTGCCGGGAGAGGGACGTGAGTGACGAACTTTGCACGCCGCGACCGCAGACAGACAGGCGGGGGTGGGGCTTGCACGTGGGCTGTGCAGACCTGTGCTAGGGTCCACCCAGGACCGCCTTTCTCGTTAGGTCACTTTCCAAATTCCGCCGAAAATCAGCAAAAGCGACGTGGAGCGCTCACTGCACACCTTCATGCGTCGCCGTGAACAAAACGCATTAAAATGGGAAGACCAGGTGCTGGTGAGGTCGCCGTAAGGCCCCTGCTCGCTCGTGTGAACAGGCCAAGGCGTGTGTCCGGTGGGTGACCAGTGTGTGATCTTGGTGGCCAGTGTGCCCCAGGCCGGGCCACGTGGCCAAGAAGACAAGACATAAACACCACACGCCCAGGGCCACGGCACACACAGCCCCAGAGCTGGTAATCCCGCGTCTGAACACCTGTCCCAAGGAAACGACCACCCCCTCGCCCCCCACGCAAACGGACCCCCACGAGACTCGGGCGTGCTGGCTGTCGCCATCCTTGCCCTGCTATTGCGACGCTCCCGTGGTCACCCCGCCCCAGCCCACTGAAATGCCTGCGTTGTTGGGCCAGTCAAGCGCCCCTCTCAGGGGCTGGGTGCTTTCTCGAAGCACCTCCCCCGACCCTGGCATCTGTGTGTCCCCTCCTCCCTGCCCAGGTGTCCCCCCCTCCCTGCCCAGGTGTCCCCCCGCAGAGAGGCCGCGCCCCGCACCCCGCAGTACGGCCCCTTTGCCTGCGCGTTCTTCTCCAGAGCACTGACTGCCAACCCGCAGGGGCCATTCTGTCCGCTTGGTCACTGTCCCCCTCCCTGAACTGCAGGATGTCAGTGCCAACGGCAGGGACTTGCTCTGTTCACTCTGGCATCCCCCATGCTCGGCCGACGTTTGTTGAATGAATGAGTGATGCTAATGACAGAAACAATCCAAAGATGTAAACAAGTTGGGGTGCAGACACAACCCACTGTGCAGAAACATGAGAAATCTCTAAGAGGGAAAATGAGGGGTGTGGAAACGTATCTGCGGTGATTAATTAAATCTATGTAGACGAGTTTGCGGCCAGGTGCCAGCACTGAGCACAGCCAGGGGCGGTGGCTTGATCTGTGGGCGAGAGAGGACAGTGGACTCATTTTCCCTCCCTCTCGCTGACATCTGAACAGGCCAAGGCGAGACCGTCCACACGGCACAGCCATAAAACAAAACCAGCCCGCCCAGTGGCTGCTTGGTGTGCCCTTGCTGGCGCGAGGGTTGAGCCGGCCGGGCCTCTCTCTGGTCAGCCGCTGTTGGCAGGACCCCGCCAGTGGCCTGCTGTGTGTCTCTCTGTCCCGGGGCCCAGCCACGTCCAGCTCTCCATGGTGCGTGGCTCCCCGGCCAGTCAATGCTCCAGTCTTTCCTGGCTGGATGTCATCCAAACAAAGTATTTTCCATTTCCAGCCAGGTCTCCCAGCGTAGGCGCCTGCCTTGGAGGTGGCTGCCCGGCCGGGCGAGGTGGAGGTTGCGGTGAGGCGATGGCCGCTTCTGTCTGGGAGCTGGAAGCAGGGTGGGGGCGTGCCGGGAACCCTGGGCTCAGCCCTGGGAGGAGCCTTCTAACAGAGGCGCCACGTGGGACCCGGCCACAGAGCGACGACGCGAGGGTCCTTCAGGGTAACTGCTGTCAGCCGTGGTCAGGAGCGAAAGCAGACAGTGGGGTCCGGGGCAGACGGAAGGCACGACCCTCCCTTGGCCATGAGCATGCACACGAGCTCCGGGTGTCCTTGTGGTGACACTGGGGACAGGCACCTTTGCAACAACATTGTGAGATCCTCCCAAAAATAGCAGGTGGGTGCCAGATCCACACTAGGACTTAATGACTCGTTAGAGAATCACTATTGTCACCATCATCTCCATGCGGGAACCGCTGGATACTTTTTTCCCCTCTTCTCATTACTGACATTATTCCAATGAACAAATCTAACTGTCCACATTCATGGGGTACCATGGATGTTTGGCTGTATGTAAGAGAGGTGGTGGGCTGGCAATTAGCTTGATTTGATCACCCCACACTGTGTCGTGTGTCCGAACGTCACAGTGCACCCCGCAGGATACCTGGGTCTCATCCTCTGACGGTGGGCTTTGGGCCGAGAGGGCAGATCGGGGCGGTCCTCTCTGGAGACAGAATCCTCCTGGCAGCTGTTTCTCACGCTCGGAATATCTCTGCGTTCTGGAAGCAACGTGGGGAGGTTGAGGAGAGTCCTTCAAGGGCCCAACTGCCCTGACTTTAAGGCCTTGGCACTTCCTTGGAGTTGAGGATATCTACTGACTTAACGTACACACAAAAACCTGTGCGTGAGTGTAGGTAGGCGCTGCACTCGTGATCCCCCCAACTGGACCCGGCCCAAATGTCTTCCAACTGGGGAATCATGAACAAGTGTGGTAAATCCATTCAGTGGAATACTATTCGGTCATGAAAAGGAACAGCCAGTATAGACGAGCCTCAAATGCACGATGCCAGGTGAAAAGCCGGGCACCGAGGCTACACACGGTGCGATTCCACTGCGTGACGTTCTGGAACGGGGAGGGCTGTGGGGGCAGGAAACGAATCTGTGTCTCCCAGGAGCCGGGGGGCGGGGAGAGTTCAGCCGCAGAGGCGCAGCGCGGCGTGAGCAGACTTTGTGGTGCGGGGGCTGTGCTGTTCCTTCACTGTGGAGGTGGCCGCACAGCTGTGTTTATCAGCTCACATAACTGTATACCTCAAACGGGCAAATCTGATCGTCCGTAAATTTTATCCTAATAAAATGTTCAAAATGGGCTACTATATTTTTAAATGACAGCCTGCACATAAATTTGTTGACGTAGAAAAAAGGTCTGTGTCATGCTGGTCTAGGCAGCACATGTACTAAGACTGGGACGATGCAGAGAAGGTTAGTGTGGCCCCTGCGCAAGGATGACACGCAAATGCGTGAAGCGCTCCATGTTTTTAAAAATTAAAAAAAAGAAAAGGAAAGAGATTCGTGTAAAAACATTGTCTTCGGAGTTTTGGTTGCAAGTGACAGAAACCCCCACCCTGCAGCAGAACTGGGACCGCACTGACTCCGTAGACAGACGGCCCAGCTGCAGACCTCAGGCACCACACAGCCAGGGGGCGACAGTGACATCATCGAGACACATCTCTTTCTGTTTGTGTGGCCACTGTCTCTGTGTGGCTTCACCTTCGGGCCCCCTCCCACCAGGGGCTGAGTGACTCTCGCCGGCAGGGGGGCCTATGTCCGGGCCACGCTGGCAAAGCCCCAGGTCGATCTCTCAGCTTGGGTCGTGTGGCCATCCCGAGCCAGTGCGTGTGGCCAGAGGGGAGACACCCTCTTGGTCATCAAGTCCACCTTACGCGACCACCTCTGCAGCGGAAGCGGGGCTGGGCCGTGAGCAGAGGGGGCAGAAGCCACGGGGCCAGTCTGGCAGCCACTCACGGAGCTGATCACGCTGGTCCCGGGTGACCCAGCAACCCGCGCCTCAGTCTCTACCCCGTGAGCTGTAAACTCACGTCCACAAGAACCCCCTGCACACGATTTTACGGCAGCTTTACTCGTCCTTGCCCACGTTCGGAAGCCACCGAGACGTCCTTCAGTAGGCGAGTGGTGACCCAGGCAGTGGCGTATTTTCCCATGAGAGGCGGGAATGAGCGAGCAAGTCACGGGAGGAGAGGAAGCTTACATGCATGCTGCTAAACGGAAGAAGCAACCTGCGCGAGCTGCACTGCGATCCTCGCTGCGCCACGAGCCAGAAGAGGCTACGGAGACGGCAGCGAGAGCAGCGGCCGCCGGGGCCGGGCTGAGCAGCTGGAGCGCGGAGGGCTCAGGGCGGGGAAGCTGGTCTGCATGGCGGGGCAACGGTGGACACACGCCACAGCCTCCGTCAACACTCATGGCGTGTCACCACCACGAGCGAGCCCGGTGTCGTCTCAGGACTGTAGCCGATGACAACAGGTTCACATCGGCTCCGCGGCTGTCACAAGGTGCCTTCCCAGGGCAAGGTGCTCACCACAGGGGAGCGTGGGAGTGAATATGGAAACTCTCTGGAATTTCTTTTCAATTTTTCTGTCGACCTAAAACTGCTAACAAAAAGTATGTTTATGAGTCAAAAAAAAAAAAGAAGAAGAAAAGTGGAAGGTTGGATGCAAGCGCGGGTGAGAGGGCGGCACGTCGCGGGCGGCGCCTGCAGGAACGCATGCGTGTGTGAGCGCGCACGGCCGTGCGCACGGCTGTGCAGGGGAGAGGAAGAGGAGCGCACGCCAACGCTCGACCGAGGTTATTCTTAGCTGCAGGTTGCAGGTGATTTTTTTACTTTGGGCTTTATCTCTACTGCCTAAGGCGTGGACAGATACTGCTTGTGTAACTGAAATAAATAAAGGAATACATAATAAACATCATCCAAGGGAAAGAGCGATGTCCTTTTGGTCTGAAACATTTGGAATTGGCCCTATTCCAGGGTAAGCTACTAATGACTGAGGTGCAACTAGGGAAGCATCAACGTCAAAGACAATGTGTTATTTTTGCCATAAGTGTAAACAAAAGTTTTAACGTGTCTCCCCCGCCCCCTTCCTTCCTGCTAAGGTAAAGTGGCTGCTTTGGTTGGGGGCAGCAGGGAGGAGAAGCCACCAGAGGCCATGCTGAGAAGGAACTTTCTTTTCCCCTTTCAGAGGGAAGAGTTTCTGCTTTCAAATGCACGGTTTCCTGAGGCCGGAGCTGAGTTCAGCTGCCCCAGCCTGGGCCGGTCACTGGCCCCGGGGCCCTGCCCAGTCGGCACAAACCCCCTGAAGCCGCGGGAAGCCGCAGCGGGCTGTGTAGGATGCACACGGACACGCACGAAGGAATCGGACCCTCTTCCTGCCTGACACCCAGCAAAAGAAACCTGGGGAGGGGACCAGTGCGTGAACTGTCATTGAGAGGAAGGTGCAGACCCACAGATAACCCCAAGGCCACCGGCTGGCGTGGCCAGGGCCTCCCAGAGACAATCGTGCAGCCCAGGGACTGAGCATGCGATTGCGGGCCCCGGGTAAGGAGAGAAAGCTCTGTCGGGTCCTGAGACCCTCAGAGGAGACAGCGAGGGCAGGGATGGAAATTAACTTGGCGGCTGCGGCTGTCATTGGCTGAATCGTGTCTCCTCCACCCCTGCACAATTCGCATGTTGTGTTCCTCACCCCCGAACCGTAGGGCGTGTCCTTACCGCAGTAAGTTGAGGTCATTAGGGTGGGCCCCCGTCCAATATAACTGTGTCCTTCTAGAAACGTGGACGCAGAGGGAGGTAGGCACACAGGAGGCCACGTGGCCACGAAGATGGCCATGTGCAAGCTGGGGAGAGAGGCCTGGAATAGACCCTGTCTCATGGCCACGGAAGGCACAAATGCTGCCGGCCCTTGGATTTGGACTATGACCTCCAGAACCGTGAGACAATACTTTCCTGCTGTATAGGCTACCCAGGCTGGCCACAGCAGCTTCAGGAAACCAATATATTGTCCCAAATAGAGAGGGCTGCTGGCTTGCTCAAGATCACACAGCACAATGTGGATAGTGGAGTCTTTAACCCCTGACTCCCAGCCCAGGGACTGCAGTGCGGGGGGTGGGGAGCCCTTTACATATGGGTAGAGCCAGACTGTCTGGGTCCAATCTGCAGCTTTGCACACGTTACTTAACCTCTCTGTGCCTCAGTCTGCCAAACTATGAAATGGGTATAATGATAGTACCTGCCTCCTAATGTTCTTGTAAGGATGAAAGGAGGTGACAGTGTGGACCTCTAGGATGGCACCAGGCACTGTTCTAAGGGCTGGTCAGGCAGCGTGTGCTGCCTACACCAAGCAGGTGTAATCGCCCGGCTTCTACAGATGGGGACCCAGGGGGTCAGGGCAGAAGGCCATGCACAAGGTCTCACAGCCAGGACCACTGCTTCTGGATGCTGCTGCGCATTATAGGGGCAGCTGCGTGGAGCAAGACGAGACGGCACCAGCCCAAGGACTGGGCTCACTTGCCGCTGCACCGGGCCCCCAGAGCAGAGGGCCTTGGGGCTGGCCATGAGGAGAGACAGATGCATCACTCCCTCCTTCACTCGCCCAGGTGAGCATCCAAAGCTAACCTCGGGCATTAGTTTCCATGGCCCTAGGAAGGTCGCAGTTCCATGGAAGATGTCAGACTCACACACTCACTCATTTATTAATTCCACAAAGCTTTGCTAATTACCTTCCTGGGGCCAGACTCAGGCTCAGAGCCAAGGAGAACATGGTTGGTTGGTTGGAGTCTGAGAGGGTCCCTGGCATCTCTGCCCCTGGTGTGGACACACCTGTGTTATCCCCTCCCTGGGGCATGGTGGCTGTCACTCCGTGATTAGGTTACATTATATGACAAAGGTGGCAAAATTTCTGCAGGTGTGATTAAGGTCCCTAACCAGCACACTTTGGGTTAACCAAAAGGGAGATTGTATTAGATGGGCCTGAACTAACCAGGTGACTATTAAAAATGTTCTAGAAGCCAGAGGCTCTCTCTCCTGCGGGCCTTGGAGACACAGTCACTGCGAGTTCTATGGCTACAGGGAAATAAATTCTTCTGCAACTGTGAGAGCCTGGGTGAGGATTCTGGACCTCAGATGAGACCCCAGCCCCGGGGATACCTTGATTACAGCCTCACGAGAGAGGAGACTCAGCCACGCTGTGTCCTAACGCCCAGCTCACCCAAACATTAACATAATAAATCTATTCTGTTTTAAGCTTTTAAATCGGTGGTAGCTGGTTATGCAGTGACAGAAATCCAACTCAGAACAGGTTTCCCAAACTGGGCGCAGACTCTGCAGGAGAGAAGCTCATGACTGGAGGAGAGGAGATGCCTCACTCGTCCATTCGCACTGTCGTCCAGCCCGCTCACGCGGCTGAGCTAGCCTGTGCTGGGAGTGGGGTCGCCCCCAGGAGCTCAGGGTGCGGGTGGCGTGAGTTATAAGGCCCTACATGGGGACCAATGGGCCGGCCGAGGTGGCGTGGGGATAGGGCACTCTCAGAAACACAGGCGCACCCCTGCTTTGGCCGCAGAGCCGGGGCTAGGCCCCAGGCTGAGGCCACTCAGAATCGGCCACCAGGGTGCTGGGCCTGGGAGAGCCATGGCCCAGCCAGCTGCCCCTTGTCCACTCACGTCTGTGTGCAGGGTACCTGCCCTCCTGCCCAGACTCCATCCTAGGCTTCGGACTCTCCCCCAAACCATCTCAAGTCCCAGCCCCTCCCCAGGGGCAGGGCTGCCTGTCTGTTCTCTCAGACTACCCCCCGCATGACTGGTCAGGTGAGTGACCACAGCCTTGTTATTCAGTCCCGAGAACATCCAAGGGACTGCCCGCCCACGCCACCTGGACAGTGTGTCGCCACGAGGTACTGCCCTGGGCTCCCCGTGTATAAATATGACCCCTGATCCTGCCCGCTGTACCCAACACACAGAGCCCTTCAAGGGACAGGGCCACAGTCCCAGGCCCCACCGCCTCCCGCGGCCACCTACATGTCCACCCTGCTCACGCTCCACAGGGCTCCCTGGCCAGAGGCAGCTAAGGGCTCGTCGCAGTGTGGTCAGTGCTGGGGGCTGGCCGCTCCCTTCACACTTGGCAGGAGCCCCCCCCACAGTGGGACCCCACTGGAGCTGCCCACAGCCAGGAATCAGATAGCCTCACCAGAGCCACTTTGCAGAAAGGGAAACTGAGGCTCAGACTTGCCCTGGGGCTCAGAGACACAGGGGGTGAGGGGAAGGGGGTGCCGGGAGGCCAGACCAGAACCTGGGTCTCCGGACACCCAGGCCTGGTCTTTCTCCAACAGCTGGACAGGTGACCACTGCGGCCTCTGCTTGCCGTGCACCTGCTGATGGGCATCCGGCGCCTTCCGGTTTGGGGCCGTTACAGACACAGCTGCTGTGAACACTCGTGAACAGGAACTGTGAGGCCGTGCACTTCCGTTTCCCTTTGGTGCACGCCCAGGAGGCACACGGTAGATGGATGTTTGGCTTCTGAGGAATCTGCCAAAGAGTTTTCCAAAGAGGTACCATTTTAGAGCCAGCCCGCAGGTGGGAGAGTTCCAGGAGCTCCGCGTCCTCGCCAGGGCTGAGCGTGGCCAGTCTCTGATTTCACACGTCCGACTGGGTGGGCGGCGGCAGCGCACCCACTGTGGTTCACCCGGGACTCCGATTTCCTGTGCGTTCAGCAGCGTCATGTCGTCCCAGAGCTCATTGGTGCTCTGCTCTTCTGTTTGGTTTTGTTTTTCTAAGTCTTTTTTTCTCCCTTTGGAGAATTTTCTCCAAAATTCTCTCCCATTTTGGAGAATTTCTATTGCTGTGTTGTCAAGTTCGTTATTCCTTCTCTTTGCAACGTCTAATCTGCCATTGATCTCCCCTGTACTGTTTTCAGTCTTGGACACTGCTGTCTTCCCTGTGAGGAGCCCAACGTGGGTCTCCCCAGGCTGCCCGTCCTGTCTCCCAGGGCAGGTGCCGCACAGGCCCCGCCTGCACTCACGCCCGGCCCTCGCAAGCTCCCCACGGCTGCCCCGCGCCACGTTGTAACCGCGTGGAAATGCCTCCAAAGGCTTCCTCTGCGTTTGGAATAAAAGTCACACTCCTATCGTGGTCCGCAGGTTTTCACGGCCTGGCTCCTCCCAGCACAGCCCGCCAGGCCTCCTGCCTCAGCGCGTCACTCACTCACGCCCCTCTGCCAGGAATCGCACACACATTCTCATACGTGCAAACACACGCTCATGCACACACGTGCACACACGTGTGCACACAGTCACATGTGTATACACTCACGCACAAGGCAGGCACACCCGGACATGGATGCACATGCAGAAACATAGGAACGTGTGTGTACACGTGTGTGCACAGACCGACATATGTGTACACACACACGCACACATGGTCAGCTCCTTCTCTTCCAGGTGACCCTCTTTTTTGTCATTGTGTTATTTGCTTGTCTGATGAGCCTAGATGCTTTTCCGCTCCCCAGAAGAGTGCAACCTCAGTGCGGGCAAGGACGTGTCCCTCTTGTTCTCTGCCTCATGCCCTGCACCTAGCACAGGGCCTAGCACTCAGCCGGTGCTCAGCGGGCGAATGAATGAATGAATGAGTGAAGGATGGACAGAGGGAGGGGTAGATGGAGGGAAAGGCAGGGAAATGGCTTTGAACTCTGGCCCTCCCGGCTCCACACAGTGGCCCTTGGCCAGTGAAGCCCCCTGGGCCCCGCCTGCGGTTGACAGGCAACAGGAATCGGCCCGTGTCGGGGGGTCCACCCTCGCCCTGCCCTCTGGGCTGCACATCCTCCGTCCTGCAGGTCTTCCCTAGCTCTGTCTCCACCCTGGCACAGTTCCTAGCGCACAGAGGCTGCTCGGCAGGTGTTTTGTTGGAAGGATGACCCCCTAGGGGCCGAGGTCGCGACGGGAGAGACCCCACTTGTCCAGCTCTCGTGCTCCCCCCAGCACCGTCTCCCTCACCACTGCGGCTTCTGTGTGGCTCTCACTCTCCGCAAAGGAGCCTCGAGCCTGGGTCTCCCGTTCCCTGGGCCCTGAGCCTGTGGGACTAGAGCTGCCCCGACCCCATGCCCTGAGAAGCCAGAGGGGGCGGCCGGGATGAGGAGACGAGAGTACGAGAGTACGGACTAGAGGAGCCCGAGCTGCTGGGGGCTGGGAAGGCTGCGTGAGTCCGCAGGGGCCCTAGCTTTGTGGCGACGTGACGTGACCTCTGTTTGATGGCAGTCCCTGGAGAGATCCACTGTGCTTCCAAGGGGGCCCCAGGAGGGACGAGGCCCCGCCTTCTCCTTCCAGAGGGAGTGAGGCTTGTCCACTTGCCCTGTGGTGCTAGGAGCTGCCTGGAACAGGACTGTGGTCCGTTGGGAGGAGAGGCTGGGGGCGGGGCCGTGTGGGGCAGTGAGCAGGGCTATTCCACTTCTGGCCCTGCGGGGCTCCATGCCTCCATCTGCCCGTCAAGGGAGGGCAAAGCCACACCCCCTCGTCTGGTGGGTGCCAGTGTAGTCTCCTAACTGGGCTCCATAGCCAGGTGAGGAGCAGGCAGGTGCAGCCCATTCCCAGAAAAAAAAAAGCAGTCATGTTCTTAGCTGATTACAGACACACAAGTCTGAGCCACGTACCTGGACACCTCCCCTCACACGCCTGCGAGGAAGCCCCTCGCACCGCGGGGCGTCTCCACTCCCCACTCTCTGCCCCCGTCAGTCTTTCCCATCTTTCACCTCCCGCCTCCCAGAGGACCTACCTGGCTTCATCCTGGGGACACAGGCTCTGGGACTCAGGGAGCCACCAGGGGCTCCACCCTGGGGTTGGGGAGACATGGTTCATCCCTATGTCCCTAGAGGGGCTCACGGTGGAGTAGCTTCCCCCCAAATCCTGACTCTCCTTCCTAGAGATCACCCCACTTGATGTCTTTGAAGGGTCATTGGTGTCACCTGGACCTGGGCCTGCAGATGGGCTCCCGACAGCACACGTGGGTAGGGAGGGGGCAGGAGAATGTGGGGGTTCCCAGATGGAGCTGGTGGAGGGGCCGTGGTGGGGTTCACTGAGGCGGGGAGATGGGGTGGGGGTGGCTGGGGAAGGCCTGGGGAGAGGAACCCAGAAGCCCAGCGTAGACACGCTCTGCCCGACACGTCTGGGAGACCCCAGGGGGAGACGTCAAGTGGACGGCCGGATATGCGGGCCCAGAGTTCAGCGGAGGGGTCGTGGCTGCAGGGACGGATTTGGAAGTCATCAGCATGAGGATGTTTCAGTCCATGGGAACCGATGAGGTCACCCATGGAGAAGGGAGAAGGAAAGAGAAGAAACCAAGGAACCCCCAAACCCCGGGAGACCGGACATCGAGCAGTCAGGGACCCTGGCATTGCGAGCACCACCGCATCCCCAGCCCCAGCGCCGCGCCTGCCCCACGACGGGCACGCACCAAGTCACGCACCAAATCCCCGCGGCTGAACGAGGGGTGCTTGGGGGTCTTGGGGTGGGGGGCAGGGCAACACTAGTGAGGTGGGAGAGCAGAGGGAGCTGGGGGTGAGGCAGGCTGGAACCACCTCCACACCTCCATTGACAAACAGGGAGACTGAGGCTTGGGAGGGGAAGGGGCTGCCCAGGCCACACAGCCGGTGCGAGGAGCTGAGATTTGCACCCGGGTGGCTGAGCCAAAGCCTGGAAGCTCAACCTCCCTGACATTCGCGGAGCTGTAGAGACTGTCTGCAGAGACTTTCTGAAGTTGCAAAATTACAGTGAAATGCTCAGATCAGCTAAGGAAGCTGCAAAGCGTCCGGTTCCCTGTGGGAACTGCGCCTCCTGTCCCTACCCTGGAGAGTGTCCCCTATCCCAGCCCTGGGCGGGGCCTCTGCACTCCCTGGGCCCGGCCCTTCCACTTCCAGGCCCTGGGGGAGGGAGGGCCAGGACTGAATTCCTAGGGCCTGATGGTGCGGTGGGAAGACCCATCTCCCTGAGGTCACTGGTTCATGAATTCGAAGGATCCTCCCAGCAAGAGGTGAAACCGGAGACCCTGTGAAACCCAAGGCTGACAAAGGCCCAGGCGGGAGGCCTGGGCTCAGGAATGGGGCGAAGCTGGGGCCTTCGGGAAGGGGGGGCAGGCCAGGCCCAGCAGAGAGGAGGGGCTGGAGTGGCCCCACGTGCTCTCAGATGTCCTGGACGCCCAGACCCCAGGTCCAAAGCTCCCTTCCCATAACTCCCCAGAAGGGGCAGGGAGGAGGGATCCTACGTACCCTACGTCAAAAGTCAGGTCCTGGAGCCTGCCTGTGACCATGGGGCCACACCCTGGAGGATGGGAGCCCTGGACTGAATGGGGGTCTTACAAGTGGGTGCCTCAGAAGAGCAGAGACTTTCTCAGCCTGGGGTCTAACCAGGAATATGGGCATCGGACAGCTTCAGCACTTCCACTGCTGCTGTGTGGCCTCAGGCTGCTCACTGCCCCTCTCTGAGCCTGGTGTCCAGGAGCAAATGCCCCTGGAGAGAGTGCTCAGCTTCAAGGGAGGGCAGGCTCCCATCAGTGGTTGCCCACAGCCTCATCCTGGGCCGAAGGTCGGGAATTTGAGCTGCAGGCGCAGGCAGGGGCCAGCTTCTTGTACTTTGGGTGGGCAGCTGGTGGGAGGGCCCGTCCAGGGCAAACTGCAGTCTTTACTGGCTGCCGTCTGGCTCTTCCTCTCTTGTGTTTCCCTTTCTTCTTCTGCCACTCTCTTCTGAGGCTTCTGGGGCCTTCAAATTCCCTAAACACTGGGGCAAGACAGGGTTTGGAAACACACAAGCTGACTCTAATCCTATCCTCCACATGCAGAGGAATAGATGAGGCCTTTGTCCCCTGGACAGCGCCTCTTCCTCAGAAGTCTTCAAATGGCCCCGAATTCTCTGGCAAGCCCCCTCTTGCATAACCCAGTGGAATCTGTGGACAAAGGCCACTTAGGAGCTAACTGGGAAACAGGTAACAGTGAAGGTGTCCTGTCCAGAAGGAATTGGCTGAAGCTCCCACTGGAGGTGACGTTCTCGGGGTATCTGAAGTGTCGATCAGATCGCACCAGGCAGAGCGGGAGCTCTGAGCCAAACTTGCCGTGACTAGAAGGAGGATGTGAGGCGTCCCTGTCACCCTGCCACCCCTGCATTATTTTGCTAGGTGTGGGGTTGTCGAGACTTCCAGGCAGCCCTCCCTCTGCCCAGGGCCCAGGGGTGTTGGGGCAGCTCTGCTGGGGGAAGGGCCTGGAGCACTGGCTGCCCAGGTCGCCGAGTGACCAAGCGCTCCCCAAGCAGCTTTCCCAGCCCAGCCACCAACAGGCAGGTGACGCGCAGAGGCCTTGCCTGGCTTCGTGAACCTACAAATTGTGTCATGGATTCATTAGCCACTCAGCAACAATCTGTTAAATGACTAATGCAAGCCAGCACCCTCAGAACTGCAGACACGGCAGCGAACTGGCCAAAGACCCTGTCCTGACGGGGCTCATGCCCCAGTGGAGGTGGGAAGAGCGGCCACTAGGCCAGCAGGGACGTGCAGAGCAGGGAGCGCTCAGAGCTCGGGGCGCAGACAAGGGAGGAAGTGTGGCTTGAACATTCGCTCAGAGAAGAGATGGACTGCGGGGGTCCTCCCGCTGGAACGCAAGCTGGAGCCAGGACGGGACCCGGGGGGTCTGGCTCCCGGAGCAGGGGCTCTCCTCCGAGAGACCCAGGTTCAGCACAGGTCTCCAGGCCCGGAGCATCCTTCCAAGGTGGCCGTGAAGGGTTCTTAGCTTTTAAGAAAACCCAAGCATCTCCCCTAGTACTTGAGAGGTTGCTAGAAGTTCGCAGTCAGGGCCTGCAGTGCGCACAGGGAACGTGCTAGAGGTTGGGGGTCCTCAGTCCTCAAAACCACCTCCTCCCCTGCCACCTTCGTGCCACCCTTTGCCCATGCAGACCCTGCTGGGGTTGGGGCCTGTCTGTGCGTGTGGAGCCAGCTCACCTCCCTAGAAGGAGGGGGAGAAGTTATCTGGAATGTTCTTCATTGATATTATTGCAATTTGCTTTTTCCCTTCCTGCAGGGTGTTGAGCTCGGTGCAGGGCCCTCTTGCAGCCATCCTGGGTTTGAGCTGTTTCCAAAACCACTGGCTCAGGTTCGAATGCCCTTTCAGCCCAGCCCAGCACACGGGACCATGGTCTCCATGTCTCCATGTGTCCCCGGGGCTGTGACCCAGCTGCTCACACGCGTCATCTCAGGGAGCCCACCTAAAGTCATGACCCCCACTCTCCAGGGCTTGCAGAAGTGAAGTCACTTGGACGAGCTCCATGAGTCAGGCCCAGGCTCACTGGACTCTGGGGACAGCGCCCTTCCCTGGCCAGGAGGACAGTGTCAGTGAGGCGCGCAGCACGCGGGCTCAGGTGCCCAGCCCGCTCGCCAGGCTGCGGCATGGCCCAGGCTGCCCAGGCCCTGGTTGCTTTCTCCCCACCAACCAGGGTGGACAGGTGTAGACAAACAGCCGCCCAGCCCTCGGGCCTGGCATCCCAGGAATGTGACCAGCCGCCCACGTTGCTGACCCCTGCCCCAGCCCGGCCTGTTGTGTCTGCCCTGGCCCTCCTGCCCTTCCTCTGAGCCCCTCGGCACCCACCGCCCGGTTCTCAGGGCCATAGCGTTCACTGTTAATTAACCAGGGGAAGAAAGCTCAGGACCAAGGGCCGGCAAGGGGCCTGCGCTTCCCAGGGCCCCCATTCAAAGGGCTGGGCTGCCTCTCCGCCCTGAGGAACGGAGCCTCTTGGAGAGACAGGAGGAAAGAGAAAGAGAGGGAGAGACAGAGAGACAGAGAGCCCTCCAACCCAGACATTCTGCTCCGGTTTCAAGCCCAGCCTGGAGGGTCCCCTGGTGAAGGGGTTCTAGCCCCCAACGTGTCTTTTTTAAGTGATAATTCCCCAAAAGCCCTCTGGAGAATTGTGGGTGCTTCTACCACACACCCCATCTTGTCAGGACCTGAGCTGATCAGGCACCTGGCTTCCCTGATGGGAGAGACAGCAGGAGAGAGGGCAAATGAGCCCAGAGTGACCCTCACGTGGGTCTGGGGGCAGAGAGGAAGGTCATGCCCTGCCTTTGAAGGCAGGGGGCCAACAGGGTGGGGAGGGGCTTCCCTCTGAACACCTCCTCCTCCCTCCCCCACTACACTGGGGCCCGGGTGGGCCCCCTTTTCTCGTAGGAACCAGATTATATGGCCTGACTCACTAGAGAGAGCCTGGGGGTGGGACGGGGAGCTCTGACCTCAAGGGAGATCTTCAAGTGCAGAGGGTGGTCCGCAGAGGGACTCCGGCCTCCAGAGCAAGATAGCCGCAGCTCCAGCCCAAAGCCCAGGGCCTGATCACAGTGGGGGCCCCAAAAAGGCCGGACTTGAACGGACACACTTCTCACTTATTTTTTCCACTAACCCTACAATGAAGCCAGACGGCTCCATCTCCCAGATGAGGAAACTGAGTCACAAGAGGTTAAAAGGGCACCAGGGGGTAGAGTCAGGCTCCTTCCTTGGTGCATCTGGCACTCAGAGGAAGCTCTGACTACACAGCTAGGATGGCACCAAGACGTTCCTGCTGCTTCCGGGTGGGCGTGGGAGCAAGTCAGCCCTGGCAGGAGCAGAGACGGGGAGCGACAGGCAGAGAGGCTGGGAGAGGCGGCCTGGCTCCAAGAGGCTCAGGTGTGGCCCGGTGTGAAAACCTCAACCTTTCCAGGGTAGAGGCACTGAAGGGTCTTCTTGTTCCCTGATCAGCCAGAAATTGGCTCCACGTCCAAGGTGAGGCCCTGGTAGGGTCTGGAGGGTGGGGTGGCCCTGCCCCTGGCCCTGACAGCCCATTGTCCTAGGCAGGGAGTGGGGGACAGGTACTCAGGGCCAGAGAGGTATTCTCAGGACAGGCGAGGCAGGGGGTGTGGGTGCTCCCAGGGGACCCTGGCAGCTCAGTGAGGCCAAGCCTGGGGACAAAGCAGAGGACAAATTCATCAGTCCCCAGACCCATGATCATGCCCTGGGAACCGGGCATTGCATTTGGGGAAGCCACTTGCCCCTCGCAGCTGCCTCTATTCCGTGGGAACACAGCGAGGCAGACCAATCAGATCTCATGCTGTCTTCTATGTAGACACCCTTGGGTTCCCCAGGGGCCTCCCAGGGACCACGCATGGCTCCAGCTCCCCCTCTGCCCCTTGGATGTCACATGTTTGCACCCACTCCCAGGACAAACTCTGTGTTCCCAAACCTCATGAGGGCTCCCTTACTCACCCTTGTTCTGCAGGGAGCTCTCTTGCTCCCAGCCAGAGAATCCCCAGGTCTGCAAGACAGAGCCCTCAGGCCCCATCTCTGAACACCCCAGCTTCGTCCTGAGACCCTCAGCCCCTAAATCCCCCCTCCACACCTGCCATCGTCCCTCTGGATGCCCCAGGCCCATCAAGGCCCCACACCTTTGTTCTAATCCCCTACCTAGACTCCTCTTCCTCCCGGCAGTGACTCCTCTTAAGACCAAAGTCAGCACCTCCTCCTCCGGGAAGCCTTCCAGTTGTCCTGGTGGCATGTTCTGCCCACCTCTTCCACTTAGAGCACTGTAGGAGCTGATCCGCCCCCCACTACACACACTAAAAGGGGAGTCTACCCACAGGAACTTGCTTCCAAGAGGGGTCTTTGCACATGTCATCAAGGTGAGGATGTTGAGATGAGATCATCCTGGACCCGGGTGGGCCCTAAATCCAGTGACAAGTGTCCTTCTAAGAAGAAAAACACAGAGAGACCAGGGAGAGGGTCTACTGTACAAAGCTGCCTCTGGGCCGAGCACGGAACCAGGGAACCCATGTGCAGCTCTGCTATAGACCCGGCCCAGGGCTTGCTGCCCACCGCCTGCTCTACTCAGAGAGACACACGTAGAACAAGACCTCGTGACGATGGAGGCAGAGGCTCCAGTGATGCAGCCCCAGCCAAGGAGCAGCCGGTATCGCTGGAGCTCCCAGGAGCTGGAGAGAGGCCCAGGACAGGGTCTAACCCACAGCCTCAGCAAGAAGTGCCCTCTGACACCCTGATCTCAGACTTCTGGCCTCCCAGCTCTGAGACAGAGTGAGCTTCTGTTGCATTAAACCACCCAGAGTGTGGCAATGTGTGCGGAAGCCCCAGGACACTCACACAGCCCCAGTCCCTCCCCTCCAGCAGCTGTGATCTCATATTCCTCTTCCGGACTATGTTTGAGTCATGGCAATAATATCTCAATAAATAAGTGTTAAAGGAATTCACTTGTCACTGGGTGTTTCCAGCTGAAGGCTCAACTCCTCCCAAAAGTTTACAGGGACAGCTCATCCCCTTTCTTGCAAACACGACAAAAGCAGGAAGCCAGGGCTCAGGTGCAGGTGCGGAAGAGCGATCCGGTTGATGTACCAGGCTAAGCGACTGTGACAGGAGATCCCAAAATACAGTAGCAGAAACCAGGTTGTCGGGTTCTCTTTCTCCCAGGAGCCCAGGCAGGCCATCCAGGACAGTATGGCAGCATGACACTGGTGACCCAGGCTCCTCCACCCTTGGGGGTGCCCTGTCTACAAGGCCCATCATGCCTCGCTGTCCCCCAGCCTGTGCACGGGGGAGAGGAGGGCAGAGCTTGCTGCTCAGTGGCAGGATGTGACCACTGCCCACGACCCCTCTGTCCACGGAGCCGTCACGCTGCACACGCCAGATGCAGACAGTACCACTGAGGACAGCCCACAGCCTGCTGGCCAGGGCATCCCGTGGCTGAACTTGGCTATAAGGAAGGCTAGAAACCGAAGTTTAAGTCGGGCAGTCACGGTGCAGCTCAAACCGCACTCTGTAGAGCAAGTGTGGTTTCGGGAGGTCTGAGAGGTCGCAATTGTTTTCGTGAAGATGCTGAGACACGAATTGCCTATTTTCCTTTCATTCTCTCCTGAGCGTACGGTGGAGCTTTCCAGGGCTACATGACCCATGACGACACGGCCACGCTGACAGCTAACGGTGTGTATGTTTGTCAAGGTGTGTGTCTTCCAGGTTTCTGTGTTTTCATTTCTGGTGCAGTGAATAGCAACAGATGAAACAAAATCTTTCTGGGGTTCTCAAGGTGCAAATGGGCCCTAAGACCAAAAGTTTCCCAAACTGCTGAGCTAGAAGATAAAAACAGACACTGGGCCGACAACTGGCAGAAATAGAGGCTACACCTGGAAACCTGCGAAAGTCTGTCAGGCCAGCCCCAGCCGCACACCCACGGCCTCGCACACCCCCTGGGAGGCCAGAGTCCGGCTCGTGGAAATCTGGGAACAAACGTTTCTCGCCAGTTCTGATCCTAACTCCCGCAGCAGAGATTCGGTGCCAGGCGTGGCGCTCGGCGATCCAGCTGCATTTTGCCACCGAAGCCGGCATCCATCCCTGTGGCCATGTGGCACAATGGGCCTGCACCTGGGCTTGCTACTCCCAAACTGTGGGGCCCTTTGCGGATGACACTGAGCCGCTATTTTCTCATCTTTAAAGTGGGGGCACTGCCAAGAGGAACAGCCAGGAGTCGCAGGAAGCAGTCACAGAGTCCTAATGTGGAAGTTCCGCAGAGTGCCAGTCCCAGCCACGCATGGCGTGGACAAACTGGCAGGGAAGTCCCTGCCAGGGGAGTCGATTCTCTGAAATGCCCCGAATCCCACTCTTCATCTCACCAACCTTCCGTGACTCCCCACGGTGCTGAGACACCTCCTCAGCCTGGCATTCAAGGCCTTCTTCACCCTGGCCTCAATCCACCTTGCAAGAGAGCAAAGGAGCTTCCGTACAGCTCTGAATTCTGGATTCTGGTGAGTAGGACTTTCGTGAGCAGGGGGTCCCCCGCTAAGAGTAGGTCCTGCTCCGTCTGCCACACAGTCACTTCATCTGGGGAGGGGGAGCCGGAAGCAGGCCCGTTAACCACGCTCTCCCTAACAAGCATTTGTAAACACATGCCTTCTTTATAACATCAGAAAACAGAACATGTTTTCCTACTTAACAGGAAATGCAGTGGAATGGCTGGACTCCCTCACCGGGGCCCCAGTCCTCACATGCACGTGGCATATGGAGCTAGGACAAGGCCAGTGACCAGGAGGGGTGGCCAAGCCCGTCTGGTTTGCGGGAGAGGTTCCCAGCAGTTTGCACATGTCAGGAGCCCCCTGCACTGGCCAGGAAGGGGTCCCCTCCGACAGCCCTGCCTTTGTCCCCAGCAGTGCTGCCTGCTCATGCTGGAAGGCTGCAGTTCTTTCCCTGAAACCGGAGCCAGCCTGAGCCATAGGCAAAGAAATGCATTTCTAACCATGCAAGCCCTTTCACTATCACAAGATCTTGACTCAGGGAAGCCCAGGGTCTATTGTCAGGAGCTGCAGCCAAGCCTCAGAATGACACAATTGCAGCAGAACCCTGAGAACTCCGGAGAATAAAAAAGTAGAAAATCCCCTTCTCCTCCTCCCTTGGCGGAGGGGCCCGCGAGGTAGGCGGCTGCCCGGCTGCGCCATTCATGCTGCAGGACAGAGGCCCCCCGCGGAGCGGAGACCGGGCGGCCGCGGCCGCTGATTGGGCCTCGCGTCCGGGGCGTCCGCCAATCGACGGGCTGGGAAGCCGGGCCATTCATGAAAGCCGCGCGGGGGAAGCGCGGGCGGGGCGCGGGCAGCGCTGTGCCTCGCGGTGCCCCGTCCGGTCCCCCGTCCCGTCATGCAGGGCTGGCCTCCCGGGCAGACCCCAGCCCAGGCTGTGGCACAGGCTAGGCTTTCTGGAAGCGCCTCCCGGGCAGGGCCTGGCGGCCAAACTCTGCCTCCTTCAGTCAACTGTGGCCATGAAGTCATTTTTTTCCCTGCTGATTGAAATCATCTGTTTTCAGTTCCCTGACAAATTCATTGAGTTCCCTCCGAGGCTGGGGCCCCTCCGCTGCAGAGTTTCGGCCTGTAGCCGTGGCCCAGACCCACACAATTTCATCTTCTTGGATTTGCATGGTCTCGGGTTTCCAGAGGCCCAGTGAA
The DNA here is from genome assembly GCA_963575035.1 of Avahi laniger. NCBI lineage: Eukaryota > Metazoa > Chordata > Mammalia > Primates > Indriidae > Avahi > Avahi laniger. Next base: position 50,451 of record CAUYSK010112468.1, read on the forward strand.
AGCCGCATTTGTGTGGGAGAGGGAGGGTGGACTTGGTCAGCCCGGCGAGGAGGGCACTTGCAAGAGGGCTGTTTGCTGGCCTCTGGACCCCGAACCCGGCCCTGAGATCTGCAGATTCCCGGGGCCCCATGACAGCATGGCCAAGAAAGGCCCAGAATCCTGCACACCCGCTCTCTGAAAAGGGAAATGGCCGGGTGCAACCCTGGCGTCATCTCCGCCCATCTGCAGGATGAGCCACTCACTTCCTCTTGTGGTCCAGCAAGTGGCTTAAAAAACACACTTATGCACAGGGTTGTGTTGGGGGGGCCTTCGGTGCCTGCAGGGAGAGGGAGGGATCTGCTTCTGCACCTGCCCCAGGGCGCATGCTGGCTGGGCCCTGACCCCACCACCTGGCCTCCTCTCTGAGCCTCAGTGTCCTCCCTGTAAAATGGGTATAAGAGCAGCTTGGTCACTGCGGCAGCCCCATCAGGGCCTGGTATGTGGCAAGAGCTTAGTCACCAGCATCGGTTGTTGGTGGTGAAAAGAGCAGTGATATAGAGGACAAAAGAGACGCTCAAATGACACAGAGCCACACGGAGCTCTGAGGACACCCCCTTCTGCAGCCACCATCACCCCCAATGACACAGCAGCAAGGCCGCTGAGAGTGTGAGCATGCAGGGAATTTTGTCAATGGAAAGATTTCTTCACAGCAAGTGTTTCGCAAACCCCTCCTGGGCTGTCAATAATGAGCGTTGGCTTTTTGACTTCCAAGTGTGTTATATAAGCCTAAGAGGTTGCTCAAAAAAAAAGCAAAAAGCATGCGGCTGGAGACAGTGGGCGGGCAAGCGCTGCAGCTGTTCAAACTTTCGGCCACCTTTCCGGGCCTCGAGGACTCCCCCACTCTCAGGCCTGTCGGAACCATGCTGGGGAATGCAAGGTATGAAATCCAGGAGAGGGGAGCCCAGGAAGACAGGCCTGCAGGGAAGGCGGAGGATGGGTCACTGTCACGGGCCTTTCTGAGCAGCCACACCCCTCTCAAAGGCGGGACCCCAGCCGCCTCCCAGCCCTGGGCCCAACCCAGTTGGCTCTGTGGCACCCATGCAGGGAGGAGGTGCACCTGGAGGGATGGGAAACCAAGGCTGGGGACAGGCACGGCGAGGGTTGCCCTCCGTGGTAGGCCACATGAGCCCAGGAGGTAGGGGCCTGCCAAGCACAGAGAAAGGAAGCAGACAGAGGGGCCGGCCACGTGGGGAACCTAGATCCCATTTCTCACTTCTGCTCCAGGCTGAACGGGCTTCTCTTTTCATCTGTTCTCTCAGACCGGAGGTGTTGGGGATAGAAAGGCCCACGGCTTCCTTGTCTGCCTCTGCACGCTGGCTTTGGCAATGCAGATATAACTCACAGATACTCGGTGACCCATTTTAATGTGGGGTCAGAGTCCTAGGTGAGTTCCGACTGGTTGCTCACTGCCTGGGCCTTCTTTTCCCCATGCGCAGAGGGGTGGCCGCAAGGAGCCTCCACAACCAGCCTGTGAAAACGGCTCTGAAACGCTTTTGGTGCCACGCAGGTGTAGTGTGTCTTAAAACGTTAGAGCACGTGGCATTCAGAAATTGTGGGCACAGTTAGGAAGTATATTTGTCAGAATGGACTAGGTCATGCTGCAGTAACAAACAGTCCCCTAAATCCCAGTGGTTGGAAGCAGGGCTGGCAGACTGTCTCTGTGAAGGGCCACATATATGTATTTCAGGCTTTGTAGGCCGTTCAGCCTCTGTCACGACTCCTCAGCTCTGTCTTTGCAGCACAAAAGCAGCTGCAGACAGGACATAAACAAAAGGGCTATGTGCCAATAAAACTTTATTGACAAAAACAGGTGGCGAGCCAGATTTGGCCGACAAGCTGACATTGGCTGACCCTTGGCTTAAGGTCACAAAGATTTGTTTTCCTCTGGTCCCACACATCTAAGTGGGAGTGGAGAGCGCTCCAGGGACCTAGGCTGCTGGAGTATCAGTGTCCACCAAGGCTTCTACCGCCACGGAGACCAGACTCAGGGGCTGGTTCTCAAAACTTATGCTCACAGGGGACCCAAGTCCCCTCCACTCACTGGTCAAGCAAGTCATGTGGCCACACCTGACTTCAAGGGGCACAAGAATGATCCTGCTATTTGTCCAGAAACCAGAGAGCTGGAAATATCTATAAATGGTCTTTCGTCCTCAACCTCCCAAGCTAGAAGATCTCATTTCTGGGCCCCTCCTTTGCCACCAACTTGCTTTGTGACCCTTGGCAGGCCCCTACCCTTCCTGGCCTGTAGTTCCCACCTGTGAGAAGAAGAAGGCAAGTCCTCCACCTGCCCTCCCCCCAACATCATGGTGTCTGCTTTTCCCGGCAGGGGATGAGGAGTTTATTCCCACTGCCCATCCGTGGAGCAAGGACACGGTGTCATTCAGGCCAGGGCAGGACCTGACATTTGGAGAGTCTTCCAAACACCCCAAGTTTTGAACCTCCACACTCCCCTCCCTGGTCCTCCTACAGAGAATCCTCTGACTTTGCAGATTTGCAGCCCTTCCGGTGTCAGCTGTGCCCTGCGGGGACAGCCAAACTGCGTCCAGTGCCCCTGAGAGCTGGGATCACGGAAACACGGCTCACAGTGCAACGTGGAAGAAATGATCAAGAGAGATCCCTTGTTGGGTTAGAAGAGGTTTATCGTTTGTGGACGAAATTTGGATTTGGGAAGCAGAGTGTGGGGAAAACACACAGCCCAGGAATTCTGCTGGGTCTGCAGAGGGTCGTTCCGTTAGAAAAAGGAAAATCTTTGGGAGCGAAAAGTGGAAATTCTAAACATAGAACCCAGGAGGTGGGGAAGTGAAAAATTCTTCCTCATCTTCCCCCAACCCTTGTGGTTTCCACCCCCTTCTCAACCAGTGTCTTTTGCCCTTGACTTCCAAGGTTTGGGGGTGGAGCGTGTGGGAAAGGGGGAGGAGGGGCTGGGAGGCTAAGAGTGGGGAGAATGTGGAAGCTGCATTGTTTTTGGAATCATCACGTCCGAAAATGCAACCTTATGTGGCTGGCTGGCACGCATCCAGGTGTGCCGCCGCTGGCCGACGCGCAAGTGGCCAGTGACCAGTGCTGGCTGCACCTTTCCGGAAGGCTGGGCTGGGCCTCTGGGGAAGCAGACAGCTTGGGGCTGCAGCCGTGCCCTGCAGGACAGGAAATGCGGGTGCTCTGCTCAGTGGCGAAAGGCCCACCCACTCTCTGCTATCCTTTTGTTGAGCCCTAAAAGGCCTGGGTAGCACCCCTGAGTCCCTTGTGTCACTGTGGACATTGAGAGGTGGACTGTCCTCAGTCTAAACCCAGTTTGTGTCTTCCAGGAGGAACAGAGCCTGTCATGTGACACTGTTGGCCCAGCACAACATTCCTGGTACAACAGGCCGTGCGGTGTGTCCACCGACGGGCAGCAAAGGCACCGTCCTGCAGCCACCCCCGAGTTACTACCATGTGGATCCTGTGGTCCCTGTTCCAGGCCTGGCTCGGTTCGGGGTTGGCTGAGACTCTGTCCCCCACCCTGCCTGCCAGTGGGGGCGGAATTAGGCAGAATTCTGCAGCCTCCGAGTCAGGCGTTTCCGACAGCTCTTCCTGCCAGAGTCAGAGGGCAGGACGGGATGGGGTCAGCTGAGCCCTACCTCCGAAGGCTTGCCTCTAAAAATAGCCCTGTCTTCCTGTGTCCAGGGCTCCGCCACGGGCCCTGCAGGAAAATGTTCATTTCCAAGGCAGAGGGAGCATCTGGAAGCTCCAACTGGCCACACGCTTGTGGTCAGGCCACAGCCAAGTGTCACCAGGGCCCTGGAGCGCTATCTAGCTCTCACTCCCTCGAGGCTCCCGTCCCCTTCATCAGGAAAATCGTGCACGTGTTTGGAGCCAGAGTCAGGGCAGATTGAGTGCACATGCCAAGGCCTGGCCGGTGTGCACTCCAGGGACGCTGAGGCGAACCTAGTAGAATTTTCTCTTCCCGCAGCTCTGGGAGCCTGTGGCCACCCAGGCCATCCACAGAACCGGGGGCCACCGCCCTGGGAGGGCCGTCCTGAGCTGCCGCTGTGTCCCCACCACGGAGGCTCGTCTGGCCGCCCGGGCGTGAGTCACGGTTATGCTCTGGGCGCTGCTGCGGATTCAGAAGCCCGACCGTTTCCTGCAGATAAGCGCTAAGTGGCAGGGAAACCTGGCCGGGCCACGCTGCGAGATAGCGCTTCCTTCAAAGCTCCCCAAGCACTAATTAGCCATTCCAAGCATAGTTTCAACAGCATTTAGGGATTTCCTCATCAAAATAAACTTCCTCCCGTGTTATCTTCATTTTTGGCATCTGGTGGGATCCTTTTTTGTTTTATTTATTTATTTTCTTTCACTCCAAGATTCAGGGTGGATGTGCTCAGCCCTGCTGCGGGCGGACGGGCAGGTGAGGACTCCGGAATGTTGGCGGGTGGCCGCCCGCCTCCCAGGCAGGGGCTGCCTCTGTGTCGCTGCGCTCCAGGGCAGCTGTGGCCAGGCCCGCTCGGCAGCAAGGACAGCTCTACCGTTGCCGCCTCCCCTTCCCTCCAGGCCCCACCGTCTTGCAGTTCCGAGCCTGGGGGCCAGTTAGTCCCGGGGGGAGGGGCCCCTGATACTTGGGGGTCTGATGAGGGGACTTCCACTTGGGCCCCAGCGGGACCGCTGAACAGTCAGAGCATGAGGTAAAAACCGAGCTGGAAAGTTGTTCATCTGCAACTTCCTCCTGGAAAAGAGCCCCTTGCCAGTGCCACGGGGGCGGGAGGGCCTGCTTTGTGTACCACGTCTCCAGGCATCCCGGCTGTTGCTTCCTGGGGCTCCAAACATGCCTCAGAGGGCAAATTTTAGCCACAATAGGTGATTTCCTGAAAGATCTGCTGATGCCCAAGTTGACAGGCCTCTCTGAGATGGAACTAGATAAGACAAGTTCTGTTTGGGGCTGGACAACTTGTCAGGAAATGAGGTAGAGGTTGGTAATAGAACTAGTGTCACTGTGGGCTATTTGGGGGGGAAGTGTCCCTAGAAGGCCCCCATCAGCCATCTGAGCACAGCCAAGTGGGGGCCGCAGCCTTGCTCTAGGAGGAATGGGACGCTGGCTCAGGGAGGTGCTCTTGAGGCCGGCAGTGGGGAATTTGGGGCCCTCCCTCCGAAGGACAGTTGTCCAGGCCAGAGCCCAGCTCATGGGGAGGCGGGGCTTCACGTAACACCAGGGGCGTTTCTACCACGGAGCCGGGTGACTGCGTCCTCGACCCCAGGCTGGCTGGGTAGAGCCCAGGAGGCTGGATGTCAGGAACCACATGACAAAAGGAAGGAAGGAAAGGAAGGGACAGGTGGATGGACGGACGCAGGGATGGATGGGTGGGTGGACGATGGCTGATGGATAGGTGGACGGATGAATAGATGGATTATGGATGGGTGGACGGTGAATGAGTGACGGGTGGAGGGATGGAGAGATGGGTGGATGAATGGAAGGAAGGAAGAAAAGAGGGAAGGGCAGAAGGGAGGGAGGACGGGAAGGAGGCAGGGAGGAAGGAAAAAATGAAAGAAGGAAAGGAAGAAAAGATCAAATTGGTTTTCACCGTGTGATTTTGTAGGGTACTTCTATTTTTTTTTTTTTTTTGGAGAAAATAAAGGAAGAAACAAGCAAACAAACTTCTAGAAGGCCTTTGGTGGTTGCAGTTCAGCCAGTGGTACGGAAAGCCTACCTCCAGGCACACAGGGTGGTCCGTGGCTTTGCGGACTGTGGCCCTCACGTAGCTACACGAAGCCCACACGATGTCTTTTGCCTCCACCTCCTGGACGGCCTCCCCTGACCCTGGTCCGGCCTCCCAGGCCCCCTTTGAGCCCCGCAGGGCCTCCAACTGAGGGCTGACCAGCCCCACTGCAAGCCCCAGCCCCAGTCCCTTTCGACGACCTTGGCCACGACGATGGTCACAGACACCACACGCGTACTGGGCCTCTGACGCTGGGGTCTTGTTCCCTCCTGGGCCTGTTGTTGTCCAGGTGGGGAGAGCAAGGCCAGGGAGGTCTTCGCACAGGGCGCTTGCGGAGCCAGGACCGGAGCCAGTCTGGGTCTGGATTCTTGGGACGCAGACGGATGACCCAGAGCAGGAAACACAGTGAGGAAGAAGAAGGGAACTGAGGAGGGAAGTGGCGCTGGCAGGGCCTGGGGCAGTGAGAGAAGGGGGGGCCACTCTGTGGTGACAACTTCCAGGGAAAGGGAACTGCTGGCAGAGGACTGGGAAGATGTTCTGTGCCGTGTGCAAAGCCCCTCTTCCTCGTCACCTAATAAATCTACGTGGAAAACTGAGGCAGACAGTACTCGTCGCCCACCCGATGTTCCTCTTCCTCCTGAGCCAACACGGACGCCCGGGATGGTGTCGTAACCAGCCAGCACCGTCCGCCTCCCAGCCTCCCCTGCGGTCGGGCCGGAATGCAGAAGTCTGCGGGCTGCCTGGGAACGGGCTTGCGGCCCCACATCCAGCTCTGCTCCTCGCTCCTCCCGAATTTCTCCTGCAAGGAAGGCTGGAATAATGCTTGAGGGACAGCAGCCATCGGCAACCATGAGAATGAAGGTCACACGGCAAGGATAGGAAGCAGAGAGGCGGGAGGACCACAGACCAGTGGTGGCCAGGTGGAGCCGCCACACCAGCCCTGGGCTGCCCGCCTAGGTAGGTAACAAAGCCACCTGTTTAAGCTGCTGTGCGATGGCTTCCTAGTCCCTGCAGCCAAGTGTGGCCCTATGTGACATGGCCATCAGTGAAAAACCAAAGGCACATGTTAAGATTGCCCCAAACAAGCCAGGGTGAGGCCATCCCAAGGTCACAGAGGCCCTGGGGATGGTCCTTCTCCCCCGCAGCTCCCTGATGGACACCTCCTCAGGTAAGGCCAGAGGCAGGCCTGGGAATGCAGAGACAAAATCCCTTCCCCTCTGTCCCCAGACCTCACTCATCCACTGGACTTGTCAAGAATGGCCTCTTCCATTGGCTTTGGGCCGGGTTTGCTCCCACCCTCTGGCCCATGTGCCCCTGAGTCTTCTGCCCCAGCCAGCCCGGGACCTAGGAGTCGGCTCCAGAGTCGGCCCTCAATGGGGTCCCCATGAGGGCGGCCCTGGGAGACCCTGAGGAGGACTGTGTTAGTCGGGTTCTCCAGGGAAACAGAACCAGTAGGGTGTGTGTGTGTGTGTGTGTGTGTGTGTGAAGACCCAGGAAGAGCTGATGGTGCAGAGTCTGAGGGTCACTGGCAGAACCCTTCCTATTGGGGGGATCTCGGACTTTCTCTGTTAAGACCACCAACTGATTGGATGAGGATCCCCCCACATCCTGGCGGGACGTTTGCTCTACCCGAAATCCACTGATTTAAATGTTAATATCATCTGAAAAGTATCTCCACAGTGACCTCTAGAATGATGTTTGACCCAACACTGGGTACCATGGCCTAAGCAAGGTGACACACATAATGAACCTACACAAGGACCCTCCCAGGTGTGTCTGCACCCCAGGGGTCTCCCTGTTTTATCTGGAATCACAGAATTAGATTCTAAGTTTCCTGTGGCCCTGGAGGCCGTCGGTGCAGTAGCCTGCTTGGTGCATGAATATCCCCTCAGACGACTCAGTCCCACCCAGGACAAGGGTCTCTGAAACCAGGACAAAGCAGCCGCTGCCCTGCAACAGTGTCTGAGCCTGCTTTGCCGTGGGGAATTCTGGGCACGCACACTGTGCTGCCCTCCTGCGCAGTGGAGAGGAGGCTGGTCCTTGAGGCTCTCCCCTAGCAGTGTGTGGTGACAAGACAGGGCCGGGGTCCTGGACATCTTGTCCTACATCCTCAGTCCAACGGGACGAATAGCCCAGGGTTTCCGTGCAGGAGAGAATCCCTCAGACCCACTGCCACCTCTTTCTTGAGACAGCGGAGTTGAGAGAAAAGAAAGGACACAGGTGTCTAATCCATCCATGGGGAGGCCAGGGCCCGACCAACCGGTTCTCCACCGCTGGGCTCGGGCCTGTGCTGCGTGAACAGGACACTTGTGCTGGTGACCAGGCCAGGAGCTTGAGACACTGGCTGTCCTCGTGTGTCTCCCTGGCAGACTCGCAGTGAAGCCAGGTCAGCCCAGCGGCCCGAGTTCCAATTCCAGCCCCTTTACCGGAGTTGGGACCTGGCACGGATTAGAGAAATCACTCTGTGCCTCAGTTTCCTATTCTGTAATAAGGGAATAATAATATTGACTATAACACAAATAAATGCATCCTAGGCAAAACTAAATAACATGCCTCCACATCTCCAAAGCCAGCATCTCCTGCTGCCTTTCTTGCAGGAAGCCCCTTCCCTCACTCGCTGCTCACCCCGTTCATTCAGGACACCCTTCCCATCCCCAGATCTTAGCTTAATCACCGCCGCAAAGTTCCTTTTGCCACATATGGTCACACAGTCACAGGTGGTGGAGATTGGGATGTGGACATTTTGGGGATCGTTAATCTGCCTACCACATTTTTATGCTCATCGATTCTGTGGGTTGGCAATTCTGACAGGGTGCAGTGGGGATGGCTTATCTTTACACTGTGATGCCAGAGACCTCCGCTAGAAGATTCAGAGTCTGGGGGCTGAAATCTGCTGAGAGCTCATTCACTCATACGTCCGGCAGTTGATGTGGGCTCTTGGCCTGAGCACGTGTCACCTGGGCTTCCTTACAACACGGTAGCCTGCTGCCAAAGGTTTTGATAAGTGGTGTCGCTGTCTGTGACCTAGCCTCGGCTTCTCAAAGTGCTGGGATTACAGAGCCACTGTACCCGGCCAACCCGTGTTTAAGTTTAAAGTGCATTTCTGATAGGCATATAGTTGAGTTTCGCTTTTTTAGTCTGATAACTCTTTCCTTTTAATTAAAACATTTATGCTATTAGTATTTAGTGTAATTATTGACATGGTTGGATTTAGATCTACCATGTTATTATTTGTTTTCTATTTATCCCTTCAATTTTTTATTCTTCCATGTCCCCCTTCTTGCTCTCTTTTGGACTATTTGATTTTTAAAAAATATTTCATATTACAGTTAAAAATTTCCTGTTGGTTGGGTCATTTTTATATTTTTTACTCTCTATTGAGATTTATCATTATTTCATCTATTTTTGGTATATTTTCCTTCACCTCATTGAACATAATTATAATACCTCTTTTAAAGTTCTTGTCTGACAATTCCAACACATGGGTCATTGGAGGTTGGTATCTATTGATTGTTAATGGATCATATTTTTTTGTTCTTTGTATATCAAGTGATTTTCAATGATATCCTAGACATTGTCAATATTATGTTGTGTTGACTCTGGGTTTTATTGTATTCCACTGAAGAATGTTTGACATTTTTGTTTTAGGTAGCAATTAGCCTGGTTAGACTCACACCGTAAGCTCTGCCTTACCTTATGGTGGTTGAAATTTCAATTATTTAAGCCTTTGCTATGCTGTTCAGTCTTCCCCGTGTACGTGTGTTTCCGGGTCATGCTAAGACGCGTGTGGTGGGTATGTGCAGAATTGGGAGGTCCTCTCCTTTCTCCCCTCTGAGTTCCCCTTCACTCTCCAGTGGCAGCTTTGGCTGCCTGGGCTCATTTCCCTGGCTCCTCCAGCCGGAAACGTGGTGGGGTTTTTCTGGACATCTTAGCCGCTGTTCCTGCCACTTGCTCTGAGGCTGCGGCCGACCTTGGAGGCAATGTCATGCGCAGTGAAGAACTCACCTCCACACCGTCACTGCAAGTCTTGACTCCACTCAACAACCTTTCTGCTTTTGTTTACTTTTCTAAATCCTTGGATAGTTTCCATTTTTATCTGACGTTCACTCTTGTTATCAGTGAGAGAGCTGGTCTGTAGAGGAGTCCAGCCTCTATACTAGAAGGCAGCTCCCTCGGAAAGGGTTGCGGCGCCGGCAGGCTTCTTCTTGCTGCTTATGATCCAAGGGAGAGATCGCAGAGAAGCCAAAGAAAGGACCATTGCATGTAAAGGAGCCAAGACTTGCTGGGGTTGGAAATCAAACTGTTTCTCATTCCCAACTTCTTTGATACCCCCAGATTAAGAAAAGCCTTCAGAGCAATGATCAAATTCAGATGGAAATTATAAGAGCTTTTACAAAGATCTCAGAAAGACCTAAGGTGATGCCATAGATTACTGTCCAGGAAACAGAAGTCCCTCTAAGGACCTCAAGTGCACACCTCACAAGTCCTCTTCATTCTGTAGGCTCTCCATACATCTTCGGAGCAATTTCCTACAGCATTCTCAAAGGAAGCCCAGAGTAGAGAAGAACTTACCTTGAAGAGATCTGAGTCAAGCTCTTGTGTAGCAGAGCAGATTATAAATTGATGCACTAAAAATACACAAAGCTTTTAAAATAATTACATCAACTTAGACTAAAAGAAACAGAGATGGTACAAGATAAATGGAGACACTTGGACCCCAAAACTTCTATAGGCGAGAAGCAGGCTGAGAAAATGACTCAGCTATTACACAAACATGGGTCACTTTTTATAGAAAAGAAAGGCTGACTCAGCAGGTGGAATAAAGAGTCCAGAGGGCAGAGCCAAAAGGCACCATGACTCACTCTCAGGCCGGACGGCTGAGCCCCAGATAGGGAACTGGCAACATGGGCCCGTCTAGATTTCAGAAATGCTACGGGCCAGGTCCTTCTGTGAGCTTACCATATTTACGTATCCTGAATTGGAGTGTCTGTGGGGGCTTTCCTCTGTCCCACCTCTGTATTTGGGGAGGATAGCTTGCTCCTGGTTTGCAGCTGCTCAGATCAAGGGGAACTCTACCTGGGAGGCCGTATGGAGGAGCTGTGCTCAGGAAACCACATCTGAAGACCATCGTTCACCTGGAGCTGGTGGCGAAGACGGTTCCTGGACTTCGAGCCTGACGCCGTGCTGGGATGACGGTTGGGGGAGGGAGCTGCGGCGTAGGCGGAAGGAGGGGCGTATTTAGCATGCAGTGGGAAAGTGAGCTACGGAGTCCAGGGGGGGGCCTGTGGCATACTGCAGTTTCCAAAATGACCGGAACAACGTTTCGAGGCCCGTGCACTTGTCCAGAGCCCTGCCCCTCCCCACTGAGAGGTAGAGTCTATTTCCTGTCCCCTTGAACCTGGGCAGGGCCCTGTGACCGTCTTGAGTAGATTACGGCAGAAGTAGAGCTGTGTGATGTTCAAGGCGAGGTCACAGGAAATGACGCAGCTCCCACCTCCATCTGTCTCCCTCTCACTCTCTCTGCCACCCTCCACTCTCACCCTTGGAATCCAGTCACCATGTTGTGAGGAAGCCCAAGCCACACGAAGAGGCCACGTGCCCGTGTTCTAGCCAACAGCCCCAGCTCAGGCCTCGGCCACGAGCCAACAGCAGCTGCCAGACATGCGAGGGAGGGCAGCTCCGCTGCTGTGCTCTGTCTTGGTCCCTGAGCCACCGAATCTATGAGCATAACCAACACTGGTTTTGTGCTACTAAATTTGGGGTCCTTTGTTACACACCATAGTCTCGGGAACGATGGGTTTGCAACAGATTCCCAGAGGTACACGTCCACCCCGAGTCCCACCTGCTGCATCGGAGAGCGAGCTGGTGCTCAGGACGAGGGCCTGGGCGGCCAGGGGGGAGGCTGGTCCCTACCCTGAGCAGGGGATCCAAGCGCGGCCCGCAGCCAGCCAGCCGTCCCGGGTCGTTGGAAGAGAGTGAATGTTTTCAGGGGCACAGACCTCACCTCTGCTCCTCTCTCCTGTACCAGCTGGAGTCTGGAAATGCAGAGCAGGAGCGAAGTCCAGCGGCCCTCTTAATGGTGAGGGAGAACGGGCTGCAGCTCTCTGTGGACCTGGGATCTCCAGCCCGGACAGACAAGTGCTCGCAGCCATTCCCGTCAAGTTCTGGCTTCTTGCTTATTCCTCTCCCATTCTCTTTGCCCCCACTTCGTTATTTCAGTGCCGTCTGTGCCCTGGCTACGCCCAGCGTGCTCGTCCAACCGGCGCACTGGTGTAGCCTGGGGAGCTGGTTACAGAGGTGGGGTCTGAGGCTAGCCCCGAACCTGCCAAATCGGAGTCCGCAGCCTTCCCGGGCGACTTGCAGGCGCAGAGCTTGAGACGGGCGGCTCTGCACTGACTCACTGGCACGTCCCGCTGGCTGGGGGACACTCAGCCTAGGGAGGCCAGCGGGCCCGTGCCCCCTACGGCACGGCCGTACAATCAGAACAGCGCCAGCCACACGCCCCCTGGGGGCCGGGGGCATCTGCAGACACTGCTGCCGAGGCGGCGTCTGGCACAGAAGTGGCAAAAGGGTCTGTCTCTCGTGCAAACCCGGCTGCCGGGTGTTGGCCGGGGTGGCCAGGCTGGGGATGGTTTGGGCGGGAGAGTCTAGACTCTGCCGGAAAGAGTGCTGTCATCAGCCAGTGAGGTCTGCGGCGCATGAGCGAGGAGTGGCGCCTCGTGGGTGTCATTTGCTCTCCTTGCCTAGACTGTGCAGATTATTTCTGAGCCATGGCAAAGGCGTCTTCCCTCCCTCCCTTCCTGCTGGAAGATACTCCAAGAGATGGTGCAGTTCGTGAGCCTGTCGCTGCAGGCGCCAGTCACCCGTCAAACACTTCCGGGTATATGTGGATGGGATGAATGTGGGACCTGGTTTGGCCGGGGCCTGGTTTCCAGCCCTCCACAGCCACCCCGGTTGCTCAGGAGCCAAAGAATCTTCCAGGCTGGCAGCAAGGGGCCCCGCCCGTAAGATCCACCTCTTTGCTCATGCCCGGTGGCCGTGCCCTTGGCAGGCGCCGCTTCACTGTCCGTGGAGCGAGGTGGCCAGGTCTCAATAAGTCTGGTTCCAGTTACTTTCTTAGAGCCAAAGCAGTATGTGTCTTGGATCTGGGGACACCGCACAATTCCTGTGATCGCAAAATGCCTGCCCCCTCCATGGGACATCCCTAGCCCCTTAGAAGGGGGCCACGATCTGGCTTTTGGAACCCTTTAGCTTAGATCTTCTCACCTGACCCCAAGCTGGGCAAGGGATGCTGTCCCCCTTTCAGAGATAAGCAGACTGAGGTTCTGAGGCGAGGGGAGCCGTAGACCACAGGGGCAAGCGGACGCAGAGGGGTATGAACCAATGGTCCCCTGTCCTGGGCACATGCTGGGGCCTCCGCTGGGCACCTCTCAGTGTCCACGTGCACTCAACGCCAGCTGGAGGGCTGGGTGGGCACCGTGGCCGGCGGGAAGCTCCCAGCTCCTGGGGAGGAGCATGTTGGACCCGTACCCTCCCACAGAAGCTCTTCTGGAAGCAAACCTGATGACCTCAGCACATTTTTTCCAAACACACCCTTCCTCTCTCTCCCAAAATCTTAGTGTCTTTGGACCATTTCCCTGAGGAGAGGCCAAGGCACGGCTGAGGCCCTTGAAGGGGACCCCTCCCCGAGGCCACCCTGCAGCCCCCGGCCCTCCCCAGCCACCGACCTGGCCTGCTCAGCTGGGACGTTCGGCAGAAAAACCACAAATAATCGAGCTGTTTAGGAGAACATCAGTCTGGGTTTCCATGGCAACAGCCTCTGGAGCCAGCTGCCCCGGCAGCTGACAGCGTGGGGCAGGGCCAAGCACTCTCCGGTCTCCGGTCGGGATGGAGGAAGTGGGTCCACTCTGGCTTCTGGGACTCAAGGCCGGGAGCCGAGTCCTCCCCGAGGCCAGGCTGGGGAGCTTGGGAAGCCCCTGGCCGTGGGGCGCAGAGAGGAAGCCAGAAATCCCCACAGCGAACCCCCACCCCAACGCACCACGCCTCGGCAGCCGCGGGGCACAGGCGCAGCAGCCAGGGCTCCCCTGCCCCCCGTCCTTTCCCACTCCAGCCCCGCCCTCTAGCAAGGCGAGTCCCACCCGGGCCCATCAGGCAGGTGGGGAAACAGAGGCCCGCAAGAATCAGTGGCTGCCCTGGCACGCAGTCGGCACCTGATTGCAGAGCCTCTGTCTGCGAGTTCTTCAGTCCGTGGCTGTTCCCACTTGGGGTGCAGACACCCCCAGCGGCCCCGCCTGGCCAGGCTCCAAGGAGCAGAGGGCTCCTGCCCGCCAGGGACCCTCAGGATAAGAGGCTGATGTCTACTGAGCACTCATTGCCCACGAGGCTGGCTTCTCTCTGCTTCATCTGCCCTTTTTCGTTCCTGCCCCATGAGGGACCTGCTCTTCTTACCCATTTTGCTTATGAGAAAAGGGAAGCACAGAGAGGGCAAGGAAGTTGCCTGGAGTCACACAGCACCTAAGCAGGGGGCCCCAGGTGGAAGCCAGGACGAGTCATAGTCCATGCCAAAGATGCCCCAGTGGAGACACTGTAGACATTGTTGTGACTTGCGTGCATCTCCAGCAGCACTTGTGGGCCCACCATGCCCGAGTTGCCTGGGACGTCCACAGGGCCCCACCCAGCATGGAACAGGACTTCAGGAGCTGCAGCCTCTTGGAGACTTGGAGCCTGGACTCGGGCCCTGTGGGCGCTCGGCGGACAGCTCCCTGGTGGTCAGATGCCCCGAGGGGGGTCAGGCCCTGTGCGGGACAGTGGCCCAGGCATGTGGAGAGAAATAAGAGGGACACTTGGTGGAAGGGAGAGTTTCGTGGACCTATAGCCACAAAGCCACGAAACGACATCATCATTGTGACTCTGAAAGTCTGTACCTGACAGGTGGTTTCACCAGGAACGGTTCCCGAAGGCAGGAAGCCCGCCCCGAGTGGAGGGCTGGGGAGAGACCAGTGTGGAGTCCTCTGCGTGCTAAGACCGAGGAGCCCGCAGACGTGGGGGAGGCCCAGCCAGGGGCAGCGGGAACTGCAGCTCTGCTGACCACGCTCAGGGAAGTGGCCAGCCCTGAGTGGGTGGCAGGTGGAGCTGGCACGTGCACGGTGTCCACAGAGAGAAGAGCCAACAACTCCACATCTAAAGATCAACCGGAGAAAAGGGAGCCTATGTCTTTCATTTGTTTGTTTGTGTCTTTATGTCCCTACCCTGTCTTGTAAACAGGATTTAGGATGGCTTACAAAAATACACACGACACAATGTGATTTTTAGCAGGTGAGGAAAACAAGCAGAAGAAAGAATAAGATGAAGCAGAAACCAAAATATATGCCACAGGTCCTCCACGCACATTGCTAGGTTTAGTGGCAAAACTAACCGAGCTCCCTCGCAGCCAATGCAAAAAGGAAAACATTCCTCGCCATTCAATTTATAAGGAGTACAGGATAAAACTAACAAGCTGGTGGGTGATACCAGGCTATGGCTACTTCGGAAAAAGAAAACGTGCTTCTTACCAAGACCATCGTGACAATGTCTGCGTGAATAGCAACTGGACAAGGTCCCCGCACACACACAGATGCCTCTGGCCAACCTTTTCTCACCGCATCCTAGGGACAGGAGTACAGCTGAGGACCCCTGCAAGGGATAAGCTGAGGCAGAGGGGCCTACGCAGTTTGGTGGCTGGGCTTGCAGAAGCTTAAACAGTTTCTCTCTGGGGGTGGAGCACATTGGATCCAAACCTTGAAACTCCCCAGACTCAGGAGATTCCACAAACCCCCACCCACCTTGTGGACGGGACGAGGTTACAAAAGCACCAACTTGGAGCCTGGTACTCAAACTTGGCTGCATGCTGGAATCACCTGGGAGTTTACAAAGTTACTGGTCCCTGGGCTCCACCCTCAGTTCTGATCTAATCTGTCCGGGGTGCGGTCCAGGCATGAGGAGTTTTTAAAGTTCTCCAGGTGATGCTCACGTGTGGCCAAGTTGGAGAAGTCTGCTCCAGGTGAGCTGGATTACCTGTCCTCTGTGCAAAGCTCGGGACTCGCAGTTTGGCAAGTTTCCAGCGACAGGAGACTCAGGTGGCTTGGGGAGGCCGGTCCTCCGGCACCGTGGGGTGGGAGGGAAGCCACCTACCTCGGAGCAGGGTTAACCAATGGCTGTGGGGTCTTCAAAAAATAACTTGGGCTCTGCCTCTGAGCCTTGGTCAAATGAGTGATCAGGACCCCTAAATTTACTTCTCAGATAAGCTTGTCCCAGTGGTCGTTTTTCCACACGGCACTTATTTCGCGGTGTGCTAACCAGTGATGTACAGGAGGGGCCTCACGGCAGGAGGGGTCGAGGAACTCACGGATCCCAGAGTTCAGCAGGTCTCCCCATGCGGAGCTTGTCCCGGCCCGTGGTGCTCTTGGCTCACCCTTTCCCAAACGCACACGCAGGTTTCCCTGAACTCTCCGGCCGTGAAACCCTATTTCCAGGTCTCGTGTTTTCCAGGAACTGGTTTTACAGACCTGCGTTCTACAGTCCATTCATTGAGAAAAGCTGCCGTAATAATTTCAGCCAAACCCGGTTAATTTTTAAAAGGCATTAATAAAGAACTTTCAGGGCCGGCAGAAGTAGAACACCAAGCTTTGAAACTCCTTGGAGAACGGTCGGAGATAAACCCGCTGACTCGTGTACCCATGGGTCACCCAGCAAGTCCCATCAGTCTCGTGGGCGCTGTGTTAGTGAACGTGGAAAGAGGTTGCTCAAAATGACAGTTCCGGTTTGGGAACGTTTGAATCTGAGCCATTCTTTCTGACAGCAGTTAAATGCCAGGGCCAATCATCTGTTTAAGGAGATTTTCAGCTGATGACAAAATAGTCTCATCATTGGAAGTTAATATTTTTAACATAACAACTCCGAAAAATGAATAAGGAAACAATATTATAAATCAATAGAAAATGACAAGAGACGAGAAAAACCAATCGAAAAAGTCAGAAATACAGGCAGCCAACACGAGCTCCACACATCTGCAGGCCAACGCGAGGCCTCATCTGCAGGGCTAGCGGGGAAGGTCGGCGAGGGCCAGGCTCAGCGCCACCCTCAGGGAGGCCCCAGGAGCCTTCGAAGCCGGGCTGGGACCCCTGCAGGAGCACGGCCAGGACAGGCGGAGACACCTGCAGGCTGCAAGATTTAGGGCGGTGGATCTCAGCTTCCAGCCCTGGAAAAAGCCACCAGCTGGTGACCTTCCCAGATTCTCACCCTGTCCTGAGACTCGACATTGAGCCAAACTTGGAATCCTGAGAAGAAAGAGGGCAGCTGGGCAGAAGCAGCCAGAGGTGGGGAGGAGGAGGGGAAGGTGTTGCCAAGAAAACAGAGAGTTTCGAAAAGGGTAGCCTTCGGGTCAGAGACAGCCGAGTCAGGTGAAAAATGGGCAAAATCCAACCAGGAGGTAGAGTGACCTCAGCACGAGGGGGCTCCCGGGAGTGGCCAGGAAAGCGGGCACAGAATTCCTCACGGCCACAGCGGTTGTACGGATTTATCGATAGGTAATATTCAACAAGCATTGGCCAACAACCGTCATAGGTCACATACTGTGCTAGGTATCGGGGCAGTGATTTGTCCATTCGTTCGCTGACTGGTTCGACAAGTGTTCTCTGGGCGTCTGCGGTGGGCCAGGCACTGCTGTGGGCGCTGCGAATCAAACAGCAGGTGGGCAGGGACACGTCTGCGCTCAAGGCTCATATGTGAAAAGGGCACACAGACAGGTTTCCGGACCTTTCCAGAGACTGTACCTCAGCAGGTCCAGGCAGGGGCTCCAAGGCTGCCCTTTGAACTCTCAGCGACACACACACCCACCACGATCTGGCCCCACTGCGAACACCTGGACACGCTCCTGCCCCAGGAACCCAAAACTCCCCGTGGACACCACGGCCGGGTTTCTGAGAGCCATCCTCATGGGGGTGGGGCGGTTGAGCTTCTCCTTGATGGAGTAAAGAAAGTTCCAGAACATGTGAAGAGGGGGACGAGAATGCCAAGCAAAGGCCTGGAGGCCACAATCCCAGAGCAGGCAGGACAGCGAAGGCACCTGGGGGACTGGGCCACGTGGGGAGAAAGGGTGGCGTGTGCACGAGCTGGGAATAGCGGGGGCCGCAGGAGGCGCTGCTGCAGGCACAGCCTGGACTTGTGTTTGGCAAGTGAGCTGTGACCTCCTGGGGCGACAGTGATAGCAGCGGCAATAACAGCACCTACGAAGCGGACGCCAGGCAGGCACTAAAGGAATTCCAGGTACCAACGGCATGTGGTCCCCGTACCAGCCCCGCGGGGAGATGCTCCGGGCAGCTCTGTTCCGGGTGGAGTAGCCGGGCTCCCAAGGCCGCGTGGGCCATCGCTAGCAGCGCTAAATCTCGTTTGCCGTCAGATAGCCAGGATTAAAGCAGGGGACATGCAGCGGCAGCTGGCCCGTAGGGATTTGAGAGCCTGGAGGATCCCGAAGAGTGACAGAGACGCAGCCCTGGGGCCAAGCTTCACAAGCCAGAGGCAGCCGTGCTGATGGTAATACCCGCCCACAACACACAT
>CAUYSK010112471.1:0-11081 GCA_963575035.1 Avahi laniger
AAAAAAAAAAAAAAAAAAAAAAATGGCAGTTAATAGCACTGAATCACATAGTGTGATAGACATTACTAGTACCTACCAATATCCTGTTCCCATTTCTTTCTAGGAGTGACTACAATCATCAGGTTTTCTGCAGTTTAGAAAGGACTATATGACTAGTTCTGGCCAAGGAAATGAGAGCAAAAGTGACATAGCACCTGCATGATTCTACAGTCTGTCTCTTCCGATGGCAGAAAAATCATGACAAAGACTCATGTTGAGATGGTGGAACTAAAAAATTTAAGCAGGCTGGACTGCTGCATTGTCACATAAAGGAGAGCTGCCCTGGAGAGTTGCCCAGGTTTGCTGGGTGAACGAGAAATAGACATTTGTTGTGTGAATCCATTGAGATTTTTAAGGTTACGCAGCATAGCCTATTCTGATGAATAAAACAGCTACAAAGTTATTCTCTTTTCAATTATCTGTCAATCTTTCTGAATATGTCAAGAAGAAAACTTTAATGAGGTGCTAATATCAGTGAATATTCCTTCTTAACAAAGATGGAGAAGAACTTAGCTTCAGAGCCATTTGAAGGTTTGTATTATCTAGCTAGAATTAATGTTTTAGTTAGTCTTCCTAGTTATGGCACATGATACTGATTTTCTACTTTGACCAATAATATAAAATTTCTTTTAAAATAAAATTATTTAAACAAAAGCATGAAATTTCAAGAAAATATTAGGTTAAAAAAAGTGTAATCATAAGCAAATATGGCAAAGATCCTATGTCAAATCAATGAAACTGAGAAAGAGTGCACTGTATCAAACTGTATGGGGCAATTCTTGATCTAACTCTATTTCCTGTCCATTCTGTGTTAAGTTGTGAGCAAAACATTTAGGCAACTGCATTTAAGTTGGTATCTAGTATGAAGGATAGAACTGACAAAATATTTTTAGATAACAAGATCTACAGAGTCATGATTGAAATACTGGGTTACATAATAAAAGAATTAGGAGAAAACAGGTATAAACAGATAAAATAAATTAATAAGTTTAAAAGAAGACTTCTCATGAATGGACTTACAATCATCTCAGCAATTTAGTCATTTGATTAAGTAATCAGAGCAGTCTCCTCTTAAAATTTTTTTGCCATCTTTTCAGGAGGAGCAATCCAGTTCTCCATACTTTTTTAATAGCCTTCAATTCCGCTGATGGCATAGTCAGAGGTCAAAAGTGAGGAAAAAGGAAGCAACGAATGAATCTATATGTTTTACATACAGCACATAATCTCTGAAGGACGTATATCATGTGTTACAATGCAGCATCCTAACTTAGACGAATGCGGTATGCCAATACAGAAAAGCTATAGTTAACTTTGTTAAATTGAGAGTAAATCACAAGGTCGTTCTTGAAAGCTTTACAGTGATTAGTGGGTTCTCACACTCATAAATTCCAAACTGTGTTACCACACTTCAAAATATCTGAAGGGTTTCATCGTGGTCAAACTTGGCACAGAAAGAAAAACCTTTGAGAAATTTGCCTCTGACCATGAAGAAAGAGAAAATGAAAGATAGATAGATGGAGAAGAGAAATATTTCATTTGAGGAGATGGAAGGCAGAATAGAGACAAGGAAATGAGGACAGGATACGCAAGTACACAGACTGAAGTAGCCCTGTATTCTTCCTTCCATCTCCTTAGATAGCACAAGAGCTAGCAGTGTTTTCATCTTAATGAACTGTTTGAGAAAGACTGAAGACTCTCAAGCTCACTTTTAGCCTACATATTTATAAAAATTATAGTCCTTTCCTATAGACATATCACCACAATTAAAGTACAATCATGTTTTCTCCTTGAATTAATCAGTGTAGGCCAAGAGCTGAAACAAACAACTTTATAATCTCTGTGACATAATACAATAGAATACATTTCTCACTCAATAAATATAAGTGTTCAGTAAGAAGCTGCATTTTTTTTTAAGAGATAGTGTCTCACTTTGTCACTCAGGCTGGACTGTAGTGGTGTGATCAAAGCTCACTTCAGCCTCAGACTCCTGGGCTCAAGTTGTCATCCTGTCTCAGCCTCCCAAGTATCTAGGCATGCCTGGCTAATCATTCTGTAGGCATCAGCCACCGTGCCTAGCCTCAGCCCCAGGATGCTGCTTCTTTCTGTAATGTAATTCGAACCATTATCTTAGAGACTCAGAGTTCTTTGCTGGATTCTCTACATGTGAAATTTCTATAGCCCTGTCTGGAATTATTTCCACTCATATTTCAGTCAAATTCAATCACATGACACACTTAACTACAAGGAAGGCTAGAATACGCAGTTTACCTGTGTGCCCAGGAAGAAAGGGGATAGGTTTTGGTGAAAACATAGTATTCTTTGCCATACTCTATATAATACCTTGGAAATTCATAAAATCGAGATTCATAAAATTGAATAAAGCAGCAGATCCTGTATTAAATTTCATCTTGTTTCTTTTAAATGGGCTGAATATATAACATCAGAACTTAAGATCAGCCAAAATTTATATATTTCCAGCCTTTTATTTTCATTCAAACATAACACTTTATGTTACAGTGCCCAGAATAGTATCTAGCATATGTTGGCTGGTTAATATTAACAGTAATTTGCTAAATAGTACACAGTAGAAATCAGAGCAAAAACAGGCATTACAAATAATAAGTTTTAAAAAGCACTCATGGATAAAACAAAGCATCATCTCACTGAAAGACTCAGGGACACTTTCATGAAACAAACCGATTGTATAAAGTATCTTCATTATAATCAGACTATAATCATTTAATTGCTAGCTTTAATGACTGGATTATTTTCTATTAAAAAAATCCAACAAAATACACCAACTGAAAAGGGAAACACATAAACACAAATACTTTGTGTGTTGATTCTTCCAAATTGAGGGATATTTGAAGGTTGCATTAACAAAAGTGTCAACATCCTCTTTATTTCTGACTTTTAACACAGAGGCTAAGTAGCTTGTTTCTGATGTTCCAAGGCAGATAAGTCACTTGTGGATCAGTCTGATCCTTCTGAGCCTCGTTTTTAAGTTTTTTTTAGGCAGGTTGAGAGTAACTTTTAACTCCAAGGCTAGTAAGACTCACTAGTAAGGTGTGTCCTTTCTTGGATCTCTACTGAATGCTCCAGGTTTTTAACAAGATCTAGCTGGTCAGAATGAAAAATATCTCCTTGTCCTGTGGGGACTCCAGGAACTGTTCACAGTTACTGCTCCCTGGTATTTATTCTGAAATTATTTGTTCTCTAGGCTTGTGGGGTCTCACTACACATCTCTGCAACTCAGTAAAGACTCAAAAGGATTCCTGTGCAGAATTTTTAGTCTCTGCTTAACTCCCTATTCAGTACTCTGTAATTTCCAATTGCCTTGGCATCCTCAATATCTGATTTCTGTTTCCTCAGCTCAGCAAGACCAAGAGTTCTCCATAGTCAAAATACCTGCTGGCAGAAAGCCAGGATTAACCTAGTTCCTGGCCCCCTAACTCTCACCCTTTCTCTCAGGGATCACATTACCATGCTGTCAACTGTCCAATGTCTGAAAACACTTGTTTCCACGATAGGGCAAGACCAGTACTGGTTACCTCATCATAGTAGGAAGAAGCCTTCCATGGTGTTTTGATTTGCATTCTCCATATGTTTATTATTCAGAAGGTGGCTGACAAAAGACAGAGTCTTTGTCTGTTTTATATACTGCTGTATCCTTAGTAATGCCTATAATAGCACCAGGCACAGAGCAAGTACTATTATTTGTTGAATGAATTAACTGGTTTTTATTTATATATTTTTAGAGGTATAAATGTTCTGTTCATGTCCTTCATCCATTTAGAGATTAAGGCCTAAGAAAATTGGTGATTTTAAGCTGTATCCAAGGTAACTAAAGAGTAAGTATATTCCTCCCACCTAAGTTCTATTTTCACGCAATTATGTTCTGCCACACAAAAGGATGTATTAGATACACTGAACATATAGATAGAACATAGAAGCAATAAATATGGAGACAACATGATGATCCAAAGAAACAGTTACTCAAAGGATGAACACAGTAACTTTTAGGACATTCCCACAGACATTAATTCAATGGGATTTTGAATAAATGAAACAGAAATTCTCATTTCAAGAAGAAATTGGGATTTTAAATCTTTATCTGTACACGTTATTACAAGGAAAAAGGCCAATTATTATAGCCTATAAATCACTGCTATAAATGCCACGTCTTTATAGCAGAGAATGGCAAAACTTCAATTGTATGAGATAAAATAAGGCAGTGTAGATTTTAATTACTTATTCTAAGTATCTTTGCATATATAAATCAATAATCTTTGAGTTTAAAAAAGGCTTTTGAATGTGCTAACTTGAGTGTGGCAATACTCAAAGGCCAATTAGTTTAATGGTATGAACTTTCATTTCCATACCTCTAAATAAGTGCTGGATTTTTGACAATATCAAAAAGAGTTCCAAATTTCAAATTTTGCATATATTGGTTTATATGTGATAGTTTATTGATACAAGCAATTCTATCTGTCAGACCAACTTCTGAGTTTTAAGTAGTTATGATATATAACTTTATTAAAATTTAAAATATATAAACATGTTTCATCATAGGAAAATTAGAAAACATAAGAAGCAGGAATAATGTAACTAAAAATTACAGAAAACCTATCTCTGTTAAAGTTTTGGAGCATACGGTATTTCCTATTATTTTATATTATATAGAATATTAATGTTGACAAAAGCAGCTAAAGTGATTGATGATTTCTCTTTTGAAATGTATGGCTTTTGAAGGGAATATTCAGATCTTAAAAGTGGCAAATAAATCCACTGATCAACATTTTATGAGTTGCATCACTAATATGAAGCTGAATATTAGCACAGCTGTTCTTTGTTAAATAACTCTCATCTTGAAATATAAAATACCTCAAAACAAATTTTAAATATTTAACTTCATAACATATTTACATATGTAACCTATGCAATAATGCATAACAGATGTGCGGTGTGACTAATAGGCATAAAGCAAGATGTAAATGTTATGAAAATTGTTAATATATCCCCATTTCTCCCAAATTAGAGGAAAACAAATCTTTTCTAGCACCCCCCTTATCTCTCAACTTATATCTATGACAGAGTATGGTGAAAGAAATAGTAAGACAAAGAAAAGAACACAGTATTTCAAAGAAGGAGCTTTAAAGAGAGCTGTGTACATGGCCTTGTGTTACTTGTGTTATGACAGTCTTTAATAAATTATTTAACTTTTGCAAGCTTGGACCCCTCATCTTTAAAATGTGAACCATAATCTCTCTGAGTTGTTATGAGGTTTAAATTTAAAGGGTAAAAGGTAGCTATGGCTCAAAAAAGATACTCATATTTATTATCCTTTGGAAATAACTGAAGCCACAGACTGAGCTACCCCTGGGAACAGAAACTAAAATATTGATCTTGGACTGAACTCATGGTTTAATCATAGTACACACAACAGATGCTGTGTACATCTCTAAATTAAGTGGCCTATGTAATTATAGTAATAATATGCCACTTACCTATCAAGGGTATTGTAAAGATTTAAATGAGCTCAACTTTGTAAAATTAGCACAGTGCCTTGCACATAAAATGTGCTTAATGCTAGATTTTGTTATTAGCACATTATGATGATAGTGATGACGTGATAGGCAATGGGAGGACATGTAGATGTACAAAGTAAATTTTAAGATGCTGATTGGGAACATCTGGCATCTAGATGGGATGACTTATGACATCAAAGTACGAGAAGTAATTTACTCACACTTCTAGCCTTAGTTCTGTCTTTCTCCCCACCCCTAAAAGAATAATGGTTATTTAATGGACGAAACAGTCTCTTTAGTGGAATACATATTATAATGAGAACTAGTACAAGTCCTCTTGTATGTATGACAAGGAAAGGTACAGCATGTTGGAGAAGAGGTGTTTATAATATGAGAAAGCTAGAAAAAGTTCTTTTTGAATGTTTTACTAACTATGACTTAAGAGTATACTAAGTTATATTGGATGTAGGATTCCGGTATTATAAATTTGAATAAATTCTACCCATTCTATTATTTATATGCATCAAACTCTAGATTATAAACTCTCTGAAGGGAGAGACTATAGGATAATCATCTCAGAAAAGTGTTTTGAGAATAATAAATAATGCATTCACACTGCTGTTCTCCATTTTGTATTAGCTACCAACAATGGCTGAAAATATGCTGACTAGATAGAATAAATAAAATTCGTTAGAAAAATAGTTTTACATATAATAAGGAACTGAGACTGGGTGTGATGGTGAATGCCTATAATTCTAGCACTTTGGGAGGCTGAGGCAGGAGGATGGCTTGAGGCCAGGAGTTGGGGATCAGTCTGTGCAACAAAGTGAGACCCTGTTTCTACAAAATTAGCTGCACGTTGTGGTGTGTGCCTGTAGTCTCAGTTACATAGGAGGTTGAGGCAAGAGAATGGCTTGAGCCCAGGAGTTTGAGGTTGCACTGAGCTATAATTATGCCACCACACGCTATCTTGGGCAACAGAGCAAGACCCTGTCAAAAAAAAGAACTGAGAGAGAAACAGAGTTAGATAGTAAGCATGTATATAACACTCAGTCATCATTTACTGACAATTCCAAATTGATTTCTCTAAGTCAGACTCGAAGGGTTAACAAAAAAAGCCAAAAAGAATTATGGAAGGTTACTTAAAATCTTTTTTTTCTTTTTCAAAACTTTAGGAAAGTGAAGATGCTAGCCAATCAATGTGGGAGGTAAAAAACTGCTACAATCTGCATAAACATGAATATTGTGCCAGTACTATAGTAAAATTCTATAATGATTAAAAACAAATAAGTCTTTGTCCCATGGAATAAAAATGACTATTGAGACATTTTCAAAGATTAAGTGTGAAGGCCAATAACTTTCTTGCTTATTTTTGAATGTTTATACAGTTGCCACTAATCACAACAAAGAACACTTAGTAATTCCAACCCTGGATAAAGAATCACATTTCTCTGACCTTAGAATATTTGTCAGAAATTTCCAGTCTTTGCAAAAAGACAAGTTGCTTTTCAATCTCCTTAGAACCCTGGTATCATCTGGCTGGGAGAGAGGAGGGTAGATAAGACGATGATTAATTCTTGAGAAGAACAGGGTATGGAAAGGTCTGATGGAAAGTAAATCATGAAAAAAGAGGGCTAGCTGGAGGAAGAGAATTAGCATTCTGCCAGGAAAGGTTCTGATTTAGAGGTAGAACCAGAGATTTTTATTCTGGCTTTCCTTAAATACTCAAAGGCATGAAATACTGTTTGCCTTACTCTTTTTGGTTATATGGTAGTAAGAGTGTGGTCTATAAATATGTAAAAAGTAGACACTGACTAGGCTTAGCTGTCTTCTTTTCTTTTCTTTTCTCTTTTTTGAGACAGGGTCTCGCTTTGTCACCCAGGCTAGAATGCAGCAGCATGATCAGATCTCACTGCAGCCTTGAACTCCTGTCCTAAAGTGATCCTTCCACCTCAGCCTCCGAAAGTGCTAGAATTACAGGTTTCTTAGGGTTTTCATAAATCTACTGGTTGGGTTTTTTGGTTTTCTTTTTTTTTAATTTCAAAATATTAGGGGGGGGTACAAATATTTTTGTTACATGGATAGCTTTTATAATGCTTAAGTCAGGGCCATTAGTGTGGCCATCATCCCAGTAGTGTTCACTGTACCTATTAGGTAGGTTTTTGCCCTTCCCCTTTCTTGATTTCCATTGATTTTTTTTTTTTTTTTTTTTTGAGACAGAGTCTTGCTCTGTTTCCTAGGCTAGAGGGCCGTGGTGTCAGCCTAGCTCATAGCAACCTCAAACTCCTGGGCTCAAGTGATCCTTCTGCCTCAGCCTCCCGAGTAGCTGGGACTACAGGCATGGGCCACCATGCCTGGCTAATTTTTTTTTTATATATATATATATATATTTTTGTTGTCCAGATCATTTCTTTCTATTTTTTAGTAGAGACGAGGTCTCACTCTTGCTCAGGCTGGTCTCGAACTCCTGATCTTGAGAGATCCACCCGCCTCGGCCTCCCAGAGTGCTAGGATTACAGGCCTGAGCCACCGCCCCCGGCCTCCATTGACTTTTACTTCTCTCTCTGCCCATGCGTGCCCCACAATTAGTTCCAAATTATTAGAGGGTACATGTGGTGTTTGTTTTTCCAAGACAGGGTCTCCTTATGTTGTCCAGGCTGGTCTTGAACTCCTGGTTCAAGCAATTCTCCTGCTTCAGCCTCTCCAGTAGCTGGGTTAGAACTGTGCATCATCACACCTAGCTCCCACCCCTGGTTTTTAAACTAAGTAAAACATATCACTCTATTCACCATATTACTTTCTTTAAGATTTGAAAAAAATTCTAGTAGTAGAATGGAGGAAAAAGCAGTATTGCATAATACAGTAAAGAGGAATGAAAACTAAAAAGTAAATCTTGAATGAAAAAATTTATACATTTTCCTTACGATTTTTGTCATTTTACTAATGTATCTCGCTGGCTATATGGAAAAGAGAAAACAGAATTACATTAAAAACATGGAACAACAAATGGTAAGGAAGAGAACAATAAAATCAGAGTTTTTATAATATTTTGCACTAAAGCTAAATGTTAGCTTTCCAATGCACACATATATCTATGGCTAGAAACAAATAACTAAAAAGAATTTCAGTATTTATGAAAGACAAAACTCTCAAAATCCTATTGAGGAGGTTCTGCTTCTGTATTTAATAGCTTTCAAATTTTAAAGGAACTTTGGAGATCATCTAGATTGGTGAGGCTTAAAGTGTGGTCTGTGGCCCAGCATCACCTGGAAACCTGTGCTGTGATGGGGGGATGACTATCAGAAACTCTGGAGGTAGAACACATCAATCTGTGTTTTAAAAATCCCTTTACATGATTCTATGAAATAATATTATAAAAAATGTCTTGAAAGTAAGTTGTTCACATTTGACTTAAACATCCATTAATACTACATATCTGCATATCAGTCTTGTGATGAAAGTGAATTCGCATACAAACCCAAGCAATTGGTGCAATGTAGATAAAAAACAAAGTAATTGTTTGAAACAGTAATAAGGAAGTGATGTTTAGTAAGAGACACATATTTAATTCTCCCCTTCCCTTTTTTCGTGGGGTGGGGAGGGAATTGCTCAGAAAGAAAAACCAAAACACACAATCAATCAATACACGATTCCTGACTCTTCCTTTACCCAGAAGAGCTTTTATATCTGTAACATTATAGCCACAGGCTTTCTACATGGCAATTTTTTTAGTCTAAATTTCTATTATGATTAGATTTATTTTAGTTTGCACACGGATAGAGCTGTAATTGTATTCTTTTTGCTGTTAAACATTTTACTTTACCGAACTGTGCTGTGAACTTAAAAAATATGGTGGAGAATCAGTCCTATATTCCTATTGCTACACTACAACATATTCAACAGCAACTTGTTTAAAGCTATTTTCCTTCAGGTAAACTCTATTTAGACACAAGTCTTAAAAAATCTTTCCTGTGTTTTAAAATTTTATGCAGCATTTTGGGTCATCTAATTTGCCTCATGTTTCTCAGTTTCAGCTCTCTGAATTTTTCTCTTTATTGATGCTGTCTGACTGACTCTGCTAAATTCATTTTCCTACAATTCTGAAGGAATAAAAAGTTAACATGTTTTGGTTTTAGATTTTTGAAAAACAAAATTTATTAATTATCCAGAGATTTTAGTGGTGTTTTTGCATACCCAGGTAAGATACAATGAGGTATGTATATTACCACAAGCAATTCTAAATTTATTGTTTTATATATAATTCCAACTATACTAAATTAGAGCTTTAAATTCTCAGGAATTTAAAATGAATTCTCGGAAATTCATTTAATTTTTGCCTCAAGGCAGAAAAAAACCTATTTTGCTTTTAATAAAGAATATATAGAATTGTTTGATAATAATAACCATAATATATTTTATTACATAGATTCAATTATAATAAAGGTTACATTGGACAATGTCCCTTGAAATGTAAACACACAAAAAATTAACAGATTTATAAAGTGACTATCAACACTAATTCCTTTTAAGAAAGGAATTAACAAAATAGCAAATAAAGGGTAGTAAAATTTTTATTGTGCCACCTAAACAAACAAAAAAATGGTTGAGGCCGGGTGCGGTGGCTCACACCTGTAATCCTAGCACTCTGGGAGGCTGAGGCGGGTGGATCGTTCTGAGCTCAGGAGTTCGAGACCAGCCTGAGCAAGAGTGAGACCCTGTCTCTACCAAAAAAAAAAAAATAGAAAGAAATTAATTGGACAGCTAAAAATATATATAGAAAAAAATAGTCGGGCATGGTGGTGCATGCCTGTAGTCCCAGCTACTCGGGAGGCTGAGGCAGGAGAATCCCTTGAGCCCAGGAGTTTGAGGTTGCTGTGAGCTAGGCTGACGTCAAGGCACTCCAGCCCAGGCAAGAGAGTGAGACTCTGTCTCAAAAAAAAAAAAAAAAAAAAATGGTTGAGAGAAACAATTAGCTTAGATAATGAAGGGGAAATATAAATAGCTTTCCCAACTTTATTTCTTATTTTATAATTGTGTAGACATGTAACAGAATATTACTATAAAGAAAATAGCGATTATAATTTATTTTTCCAGCCTAATTAGACTTATAACAACAGACAGGATACTGTAGATATGATACAAACTCTCTTGCTGTTAGTTGTTCCTATGTTTTTATGTGCATAGGTGTATTTTAGATTTAGTAAATCTATCACATACTTCTAAGTTTTCAAAATTATTTGCAGTGTTAGTAATAAAGACCACTTAAAAGTTTTATATGTCTGGGCCAGGTGCGGTGGCTCACGCCTGTAATCCTAGCACTCCGGGAGGCCGAGGCGGGCGGATTGTTTGAGCTCAGGAGTTTGAGATGAGCCTGAGCAAGAGTGAGACCCCGTCTCTACCAAAAAAATAGAAAGAAATGATCTGGACAACTAAAAATATATATAGAAAAAATTAGCCGGGCATGGTGGCGCATGCCTGTAGTCCCAGCTACTCGGGAGGCTGAGGCAGTAGGAT
>CAUYSK010112477.1:0-52699 GCA_963575035.1 Avahi laniger
AAGGCAATTATATGAAAAAATACAAATGTCTAAAATCTTCTCAAGCTATTGAGGACCAAAAAAGATTTCAGGTATTCATTTATCAGTTCTAGGAGTCTTTTAGATGAATCCTTGGGGTTTTCTAGATATAATATCATATCACTGGCAAAGAGTGAGAGTTTGCTCTCATCTGCCCCCATTTGGACACCCTTAATAACTCTCTCTTGCCTAATTGTTGTAGTGACGATTTCAAGCACTATGTTGAATAGAAGTGGAGATAGTGCAATCTTGTCTGATTCCAGTTCTAAGTTTCAATTTTTCCCCATTCAGTATGATATTGGCAGTGGGTTTGTCATAAATGGACTTGATAATTTTAAGGAATGAGCCACATGTCAGACACTTTTTGAAGAGCTGGAGATTCAACAGTGAAACAGTAAAAAGTCCTTATCCTCATGAGCTTAATAATTTCCTAAAAAGAAATACCATAAACAAGATAAGTAAGATCAGTATTATGTAAAATACTGAAAAAATATTATGGAGATTTGTAAAAGTGGAGAAATGGGACAGGGTTAAAATTTTTGATAGGCTAGTCAAGAAATACTTACTAAAAAAATGACAGTTGAATAAGGATCTAAACATTAACAGTTATTATTATTACTATTATTTCCCCTTCTCCCTTTTGTACTCAGTAATCTATAATAGTATTAAATAATCAGGAAGAGAAGAAGAAAAATATATTAGCTAAGGAGAGTCAAGAAAACAGAAACCATTCAAGCTAGAGGTATTTAATTCAAGGAATTAATTAGGTGCTTAAAAAACCACTGACAGGTATGAAGAAGGGAGGTTTAAGTTAAATTACTGTTTTTTCCCCCCAGGAAATTAGGATATTACAAAACTTGCTAGAAACCACTGCCAATGATCTTGGCTATCTACCACACCAAAATGGCAATTCTTAGGGGAATTCCTGAAAGCCACTGGCAAAACCTTGTATTTATTTGTCTGCTACCAAAATTTATGCACCTGCCTGCCAGTGAAAGAGGAGTTATATCAACTTTTATTTCTCTTCTGCCTCCAAAATCTCATGCAAATGATTCTCAATAAAGGAATTTAAACAAGAAGACAGGTGGCAAGAGATTCTGGGAACTGTAGTTTCTAGGCTTCCACCCCTGTGACACAAAGGATGGCATAGAATGGAGCTTGGGCAGACATCTATCAAAGAGAAGAAAAAAACTGAAGGACCAGCAAGACTGTTTATTATGCATTAGGCAGTGTGCTAAGTCCTTTATATTAATTTACTCTCCACAAAGTGTTTATTATTGGTAATATATTTTGTTCCCCATTTCACAGATCAAAAAAAGCTAGAGGTTGGATGGATTAATTAATTTTTCGTAGTCTGCAAATAAATTACAGAGTTAGGTTTTATTCCTAGGAAGCAGAAATGCAGGTTTCAAGACCTGCATTCTTAATCATTCTTCTTTTATTTACCAATATGGTCATTATCCCTATGGAAAGGGATAAAGGGTGTGGCCAATTAACTATACAGTGATCTAGATTAGATAACTGATTTTAGCTAGGCATAGTGGCTCACACTTGTAATTCTATCACTTTGGCAGGCTGAAGCGGGAGGACTGTTTAAGGCCAGGAGTTCAAGACCTGCCTGAGCAAAAGCAAGATCCCCGTCTCTACAAAAAATAGAAACATTAGCCGGGTGTGGTGGTGCACACCAGTAGTCCCAGCTACTCAGGAGGTTGAGGCAGGTGTATCGCTTGAGTCCAGGAGTTTAAGGTTGCAGTGAGATATGATGACACTACTGAACTCTAGCCTGGGCAACAGAGCAAGATCCTCTCTCAAATAAACAAAAGCAAAACCAAAAAAAACCCTGATTTTATTCATAGCTTTTGTCGAAAAGGAGTTATGGAAATAGCAATTTAAAAAGGAACAAGAGCTAGTTTTGAGGGCTACAGAAGAAGAGGCAGAACTCAGTAAATATTGCTAAGGAAAAGAATGAAGAGACCCACACAAATACCCTGCTATGCTATTTTCATAAATATTTTGAACCATTCTTATTTTCAGACAGGACCCCTTTTCCAGAGTAAGGGCCACAGAAAATTAGAATATCAGATCTCTAAGGAATCTTAGGAATCAATTTACCCTGGATAGGGAAATGAGACCACCAAGAGTACCAAAGTAAAGAAACATGTTCAAGGTCCCAAATAGGCAGACTTAAGAACTTTTTCTTTTAGACCACTTTCTAGTTTGTCTTAATTATTTAATATCTATAAATTTTTCTGTGTCTGGTGGTTACAACAGTAAAGCAGAAATCTTGTTTGCTATTCTTGGCTCATCTGCAAACTTGCTGGCAGCTATGGCATGTCTCAGTCACTTCATCCACGGTTCTAGAAACTGCAGGATAACCATATGTGGAGTAGGAGTCTTGTAAATCCTCATTCAAAATTTTAAAGGGACTGACTGGCGAGTTAGTTTGTGTAAAGTACCCTGAGATTCTGGGATAAAATCCATTGTATAAACAAAGAAAAGAGGCTATCTTCCTTTTCTGGATTATCAACCAGCATTTTGAAGAATGGCAGACTCTAGATTCAACAAGGAATGTAAATGTTCCTTTTTGAACTCTTAGTCAATTTTGGAAAGATTTCAATATCCATGAAATTTCAAAAGTAACCTTAAAGTGAGTTTGCCTCCAAACTCTTCCCAAGTAAAAGTAAGAAACAGTTTTAAATTACTTTTGGGATATTTCTATCCTGAGAAAACAGCTGGCTGTACTCTCCATATAACTATGTATTCCCACGCCATCTTTGGAAAACTAAATACTACGATTTACTTCAGCTATATTGTATTAATTTTATTATTCAAAGAAAAAAGAACAAATAACCACTGAATATTCTTTCTTCTTTGGGAAGAATTGCGTTTCTTAAGATTTATGGTGGAAATCTATTTGTGAGTTCTGTTTTGCTTACTAATCTTTGTCAATTCCGGTGACTGAATATATTTATTCTGTTAGCATAAACTCCATGTTATTCATTGAACTTCAGAATTAAATATTTTATTTTAGATAGAGAAAACCACTTACCTCATCTTAAATGAAAAGATGTAGCCATTTATTTTCCTTTCTCAGAAAAATAATCCAGAGACCCAGAAACAAATGATTTTATGCAATGTGAAAGTTAGCAAATACCCACACTAAAAAGCATAATAAAGTTCTTAATTAACTGGCCTGTTCTCCTCATCAGATTTTATTATCAGAAAATATCCAAAGAGTTAAAATAACCTGATCTTGATAAACTACAACTGAAAAAAAGAGAATGGAATGACATTTTTGCTATTAAATACCATTGATATTTGCTAACCTTTCCCAAAACAACTTGGAGAATTCAGTTAATTATGATTAAATCTGCCCAAAACATCCATATAAATCAACCCATGGAGACTTTACATCTTCTTGGGCTCCTTGGTTCTCAATATCCTGCCATCAGGGTTCTACTTTCACTGTGTCACTAAAACTGATTTTGACGAAGTCATCAACAGCCCCTCGGAAAATAATGACTTCTTGAAGCTAACTAACTCTTTCCTTGGTGTTTCTCAGGATTCTGTTCTGGGCTCTTCTCAATTTGTATATTGTCCCTGGGTAATTTCATATACTCTTTTGACTTCAATCATGTTTATGTTTCTAAATATTTGTTTATAGTCCAGATATTTCTCCTAAGCATCAGACTTTTATATTAAAATGCATATTATACATCCCCATTTGGATATCTGTTAAGAATCTCATACTCAATATTTCCAAAATTAAACTCTTATTCTTATCCCCCCAAACTGCCTCTTCATCTGTGTTCTAAATTTCAGTGAATGCTATTCATCAGTCTCTCCGTTCCTTAAGCCATAAACCTCACAGTTTTCATTATTGCCTTTTGCTCCTTTCTCCACACCTGCAACCAAATACCAAGTCCTCACAATGCTGTCTTCTAAATACTTTTGTAATCTATTTATGATTTCTACTGCCTCTATCATTTAGGCTACAATCATTTCTTGCTTGGATTATTACAAAAGAATCCCAATTGTATTTTTTATATTCAATCTTATCTTTTTTCCAAATCATTCTTTATACTGAACTAAAATGTTAATATGAGCATGCCATTTTCCTGGTTAAAATCTCACATCTACAACATTGAAAATAAATTCCAAATTCTTTAATATAGCACACACTAGGTGAAAGCTATAGTCAAACTAAATGTCCTTTGATTGTTGATCAAGCCATGCTCTCTCTTCTCTCTCTCTCTCTCCCATATGACTGTTATGAGGCATCCTTGATTCCTCTTTTCTCTTTCTTCTCTAAACCCAAATCCCATTGTCTCAACATTTTAAACGATCATAAACATTACTACTTCTCCCCGCCCCAAGTCTGGGTTAAGTGTCTCTGTTTGAGTGCTTCCAGAGCACACTGCACTTATTTCTCCTAAAGGTAACATTCTTTGGTAAATGCTGCTTTACTTTTCTGTGGCCTCTAACTCACTGCAAACTTTTTAGAGCTTAGGGCCTCCTCTTGTTCACTGTTCTATGTTTAACACCTAGCCCTTTGCCAAGGCACATAATAGGATTCTATTATTAATAATATGTGATTAAAAAAAAGAAGGAAGGAAGGAAGGAAGGAAGGAAGGAAGGAAGGAAGGAAGGAAGGAAGGAAGGAAGGAAGGAAGGAAAAATGAAGAAAAGAAGGAAGGGAGAGAAATGGCAATTAGGAAAGTCAAATTATTTACTTTTTAGGAAAACGAGAGATGTTTTCCATCTTGAAAGAGTTAAGGAAAATTTGTTTCTAATAAGAGTAGATACAAAGTTGGGTAAAGATACACTATATGAGTGAAAGACACTCAACGGTAGGGAGGAAAAAAGGAAAGTAGGATTGGAGAGAAAGAGGGAATAAACCCATCCCTCACAGTCTCCTTTCCACCACCCCCACCCTTTCTCTGTGCCAACAGATCTCTCTGCTCTGAGTAGAACTGAACATATCCAGCCCAAGCAGAAAATCAGTTACAATGTTGCCTGTACCATAGGAGAAACAGTTGACTGTAACTCCAAAAAAGGATCGCAAGAATGAAAAGAAACTAAACCTTAGCTAACCCAATAATTTGTGTTGACAAAATTGCCGCTCTGAGCCATTCATTTGTTCACTTAGGTACTTAGTTATAAAGGTTAGCTGTTCTCAACTGTGGCATTTCAGCTGCAAGAAAGGTGTGCAATTCTAGATTTTAACACTCAAATAAGTCAGGAGAGCCTTCAAAAAACTGCAAAGAAGCAAGCTAATTGAATGAGTTCATTTTACAAGTTGATAGACTACCCAATGGGTAATATTATTTCCACGAAAGGCTAATTGAACAGCAAATGCTGAGGAATAACATGGCAGGCTGCAACGCTTAGTTACCATGAATGGAGAAACATGATTTACTTTGTTTTTTCAAACAAAGTAAGCATGAAAAAGAAAATCTGAGATTTGATTGTAAAGCAATGCTCATCTTCTTCTAATGTGTTTCTTTTCCCTCTCTACTTCTAGTTCTTATCCTAGGGAAGAAAGACCAGATGTGCAGTGACTCACAAACAATGTGAGGTGACAGTTCTCCCTTTTCTTGAAAGACTAAACACATTTCAAAGACACGGTTTTAATTGTGGCATATCCATTTGAAACTACCCTCCTTAAAAATGACATCTTTTCTTATTTAATTTTTTTCTTTAGACTCAAAGGCCCTCAAATGGAGCTGTCTGGGTTTTTGAAACTAAAAATACCAAAAAAAAAAAAAGTAATTTTCAATAAATTTTGATAAAGTCAACCCATTTTATGTAAATATTTATATCCTTTTATGTCTTTAATTTTCTCTATTGTGTCTCTTCACATATATTTCAGGATGTTTTTCCAGAGGAGCACTAAGTACTTTTTCTATATTCATTTTTCTGATTATATATTCTATGGAGAATATTAAATAAACACTCAAATAAAAATGACTTATAATCTCACTAGCTAGAAAAATATCATTCTTGGACATTTTATTCATATGTCATGTTTTAATATAGTTAAGCTTATAAATGCTCTCTATATAATTTTACCCTTATTACTTTACCCAGAGTAATTTACATATCATAAAAATGTCTTCAAAAACATTATTTTAACTGTCAACTAATGTTGGATTTTTAGATGGTTTTCAATTTTTTTTACTATTATAAATTATACAGTCATAATTTTCTGTACATTTCTTGAGCACAGAGAGATGAGGAGTTACTGTATCAAAGAATATGTTATATATATTTTGAGGTGTTTAATTTCTATTTCTAAAAAGCCTTTTAAAAGATAGTAAAACTTTATTTTCTCATGTACAATATGTAAGAACCATCCCTCTCACTATATTTTAAATAGCATATGGTATTATTTGTTTTATCTTTCAAATTTTATGAGCAAAATGTAATTTTCTTATTATATTTATTGGCATTTTTGATTAACAGGATTATCAAAATTTTATGTATGGCTGTGTTACACACACATTTATATTAATAATATTAATATATTTAAATTCCTCAATATCTACCAACTTGTATATATCCATGTGCATTCCTTATATGGTACTTTTATTTATCTTTCTGAGACTGCCCTTAGGATTTTTTTTTCTTTTTTTTTTGTTCTTTTTTGCAACCCTGGTGTCTCAGTATAAGCCCTTAAGATTTTTATTGCTATGAATGTAATCACAATCTCTGATTTGGTTGGGAACTCCACTCTGTATTTGAACTCTGGCTCAGATATTCTAGAGAAGTGCTTCCTCAAGAACCTAATTTCCTGACACTGCTGAATGGAACTAGATCTATTTGCGCATCTCTGATCTCAAGTACATGCAACATTAACTCTAAGTTTGTTCTAAAAAGCTACTCCATGTTTTATGGAACCATTGAAAGGGAAAAGCAGAGTTTATTAAGTAATTATTCCCCAAGGAGTGGGGAGCCAACGCCAAAAGAGAGGATGAGGTCACTCTCGTTTCCTATCTGGCGTTTTGGATCAGTTCGTTCTGTTCCTTTGAGGGGCAACAGAATAAGGGACTAGAGCATCCTGAAAGACTTCATTTTATAACCATGTGCCCCCTTGTTTATTGCTAAGTATGAGATCACAAGACCATATGGACTGACTTGGGGATGATTTTTGAAAGGAATTATTAAAACGAGTCATAGAAAGTACAATGAATAAACACAAAGACATGAAAACTGGGACCCTTAATAACCTGATAATGTTTTGGACACGGCTACATTTAATATTTAATCTTAGGCACTGAGGTACCACAGAAGAAGCAAAAAAAAAGTTTTAAAATAGCAAAAGACACAATATCGTCAAACAACAACAAAAAACTCACAGCTTTCAACAGATTCTCCCAAAGGCCCATTGTCCTCATTCAGTACCACCAGACAAGAGAGAATAACTGTCAGCATTACCAACTTGTACCAGTGCTCGTCTAACCCCGGTTCCATACAACAGTAACACTGCACAACCCAGTGTTGGAAATGTCTAAACCTTTCCCAGCTTCAGGCCCCTCCCCTTCTGCTTGCTACAAACGTTCAGACCCATTTCTCATACCTCAAGAAAGGATTCCCACCTTCCACTCTCTCCACCATGAGAACAAGAGATTAAAGCACAACAGAAGCTCTTTCCAAAAATGCCTTTGAATTCAGTATTCTGAATTTTTCTCTCAATTTCCACCCTGACCTACCAAGCTATTCTTGAAGATAAATAGATAGTAAATGGCAAATACTTATGGTAAATATCTAT
The DNA here is from genome assembly GCA_963575035.1 of Avahi laniger. NCBI lineage: Eukaryota > Metazoa > Chordata > Mammalia > Primates > Indriidae > Avahi > Avahi laniger. Next base: position 7,790 of record CAUYSK010112477.1, read on the forward strand.
TATTTATTTTTATTTTTAGTATGTAACTATAATAGCTATCATTAATTTGCATTTAAATACATTCTTACAACCAATGAAATAATTCTATTATTATTACAACTATTATTACTAGCTACTGTCTATTGCATGCCTACTTTACTCCAGACATTGGGTTGACACTGGGTCTGATTATAATGTTTATAATCTTCTTAACAACTCTACATAGTAAGTATTAAGGTCATTTTATGTGATGGAACTGAGATTCAAGAAGGTTAATTAACTTATATGTGAAGCAGTTACTACAGTGTTTGATAACTAAGACATGTCCAATAAAGTTATCTATTTTATTATTAACAGTATGTATTGTATTATTAATATTAATTTTGATAAGTCATGCAACATGTTTCTTGGTTGGAGAATTTGCTAGGAAAGGCATACCATGTACAAAAAATTAAATGTACCTTTGTAATAATAATAATATTAATGCTAATAATATTAAAATAAGTTATAAATAATAGTAATAATACCAATACTATTAATGATATTACTAGATATACTATATTGCATATAGTTGTATAGTACCTTAATATCAGATATTATGTTAATGATATATGTTATACTAAAAAGCTACTGTTATTAATACCATTATGTTCTGTAACAATACTTATAATAGTAATAAAGTAGCTTAGTTTGAGTACCCACTGTGTGTCAAGAACTAGGCTAATACCGTTGTCAGGATTTACCTCATTTTAATTTTAAAAAACACTGTGCAACAGGTTTTTGCGTTGCTTCCTGATTTCTAGCTGAAGAAACTAAGGATAAGAGAGATGAATTAACTTGTCCAAATCTGCATGGCTTTTATCAAGAGATCCAGGATTTCAGTTTTGGTCCTCTGACTAAAAAGCTCTAATTCTTAATCATTGCACATTTGAGAACTAGGAGGAATCTTACAAATCATTTTCTATTCAACTCCTTATTTTACATATGAAGAAACTAAGACACAGTAAGGAAAATAAATTGCCCGTGATTCCATGGCATTTATTGCTCTAGTTGAAATTTGGGAATAATAACAGCAGCCAGGACTAATTGTCTGTTCACTGTGCACAGACACTGTGTAACCATTATCTTATTTACAGCCGCAATATTCGTGTAAGTTAGATTCCCTAGAATTCCCTTTTTACCTTAAGGGAAGCAGAAATTCAGAGAAGTTAAGTAACTTGAATAACTTAAGTAATTTCTCTCTGTCCAGTGCCCTTTCTGGGTCACCACAATGATTTCCACTTCTTTCCTAGGGGCAACAGTGTGCTGGAGCCACCTTGGACCAGCTTACAAGAGCCAATTGTTAAATTTTTAAAATTTTTGTATGCTTGTGGTCAAATGTAGCCATTATTAAAAATTAAATTTTATAAACTTGCAATTAAATACTGTACATTAAAAATAAAAGTAAATCTTTTTTGTGTCTTTGTGACTCATTTTATTCATAATATTAATAGTATTAATGTTATAACCATTAATAAAATAAATAATACTGATGATACCAATATCATTAATAACAGTACTACCATTAATACTATATGCTTGACTATACACCATATTATTTTACTGTACATCTAAATCCTAATTACTTTACTACATTTTGCTATTACCTAGGCTCTTGAGATGATGTATCCATTGTACCTGTACAGTGGGAACGGTATAGAATAATGTGCCACCACACATCTTGATCCACCTCTGCCTTTAATGATGTCATGTGGTAGCTTAAAATCAGCGATGGTAGGATTATTTATGCCACAGAAATGGACAAATGCTACAAATCAGGGCATTTATCCCCCTACATAACCACCTGCTAAACATTTACTAGTACCACTGTCATGAATCATAAGTATTAGAACAGCAATCAATAAAATTTTTTCCTAAATACATTAGGTTATACATAGAAAACTGCAGTTTATGTTATACTCATTCAAAGGATATAATATGGGTTCACTGAGTTAAAAAAATTAACTGTCTCAGTGATACTGTTATATAACTCCTTTCGAGTACAACTACTTTAAAATGACAGTCCCTAGGGAATTTTAGCAGATATTCAAATTAAGAGGCCTTTAAACATTTCCATGAAACCTGTTTTTCTGCTTTATGTGAGCAACTTGTTATAAGACAAAGGGTGTCTATATACCACTTTTACTTTAGACAATCATTGGTTGATGGACACTTAGGTTGATTCCATATCTTTGCTATTGTGAATAGTGCTGCAATAAACATGCAAGAGCAGGTGTCTTTTTAATATAATGATTTCTTTTTTTTTGGGTAGATAACCAGTCGTGGGATTACTGGATCAAATGGTAGTTCTGTTTTTAGTTTTTTGAGAAACCTACACACTGTTTTCCATAGAGGTGGTACTAATTTACATTCCTACCAACAGTGCATAAGCATTCCCTTTTCTCAGCATCAAAGAAAATAGATTCTAAATTCGTACAATTATGCTGCAATGTGGATCATCTGATCAATGATTATGGTTTGTAGTGGTAGACCCCACTTTTAAAAGAGACAAAATAGTGAAAGGTGATGCTAAGCCCACAGGCCAGAAAAGAAAAAATCCACTCAAATATGAAAGATGTTATTAGTGGTACATAGCCTACAAGGTGGAAGCCAGTCCATGTGACTGACTCTGGACCCTGTCTGGCTTGGTAATGTGATGCAAAGCATTTTACCTTGTGGGTCACTGGTTTAACTTGGCTTACATTGAGAGTAAATGAAAGTTTCTGGCAGCAGAAGGTAATTTAATGCTCTGAATGAAATGAGGCAGCTATCTCAGCTCAATCCTGCATGTTTTCCTGTTCCTTTCGATAACAGCAGTCTTTAGCACCCTTGTTGACGGTTTCTGCAGAAAGGCCAAGATAATAATATGGCCAGAGATTAAAATCACATCTCACCTTGGCGGTCCCTCCAGAATGGAGCTGGAAAGGTAAGAAAGCTCATTCTGCCATTTTGCCCCATGGGAGAACTTTAATTTCCAGCATTCTGCTCTTTTCTCAAGGTGCCTGTAGTCAAGAGTTCAAAGGGAGCACTAGAGGAAAACAAAAAATACTTGTAAAGCCTCTTTGCTCTGTCATGTCCCTTTGGATTTAGATGGGAAAATACAACATTTCTAAAGTCATAGTCTTAAATCAAATATTTGCATGATATTTTCAGTAGGGGAAAATTTTGAACAGCTGACTTCTGTTTGAATTTGTAGGACTTATTTTGAAATCATTGAGTTGGGAAGACAATAAATTACAGTGTGGAATTTTAGAAGACCTCATAATGGTAGAAAAGTATAGCTGACCACAGTGACCTCTCTCAGCTATTTTAAATATTTAGATCCCTGGAAAAAAAGACCAGATGTTTGTCATAGAATCAGAGACTGGGAACTGAAAAGGACAGAGGTCCAAGGGTCTAAGATGCTTGCACTTTAGCCTCTAGTCTACCATTCACCAGCACTGTGAACATGCTGAACTGAATGTACTTCCAACTCTGATTTTCTATAGTCTAGATCTTTTTTTATGCAAATAAAATATTCTTATACTAATTTTATTAATACCAACGAAGCATCTTACAGTGTTAATATACGTAAAGTACTTGAATTAAAGTCTAGAACATAATAAGCACTAGATATATTTTTGTTTTCATATTACTAATGTTATTACTATTATTATGTCTATTATTAAAAGATTACATAAATTTCCCAAAGAAAATCATAAAGGAAAAACTAAAACTCCAGCCCTGGACATGTCTTCTTTCTTTTTTTTTTCAACAAAATATAGAAAATTGAGATGTGACATGCAATAGGTCATCATTTCTCAAACTGTTGTTCATAGGAATAATAATCCCTCAAGGTACTTCTTTGTAAAATTATTCCTCAGATGAAAATAAAATTTTGGGGATGCTGCCTACTACATGTCCTCTTAGAAAGTGACAGTGAACATTAGCTTATTAAAGACTCTGAGTATTTTTCAGGAAAGAAATTTATTCAGTTAGGCATATGCTATGGTTTGAATGTTTGTTCTTCTAACATTCAGATCGAAACTTAATCCTCAATGCAATATAGTATTAAGAGGTGGGACCTTTAGAAAGTGATTAGGTCATGAGGGCTTTGCTTTCATGAATAAAACTAGTGCCGCTATAATAAAGCTTGAGAATACCTACTTGGTCTTTTTGCCTTTCTGTCTTTTCCACCATGTGAGGATGCTGCCAGAAGATGCCATTGACAGAAAAGGCCCTGACCCGACATTGAATCTGCTGTTGCTGTGATCTTGGAATTCCCAGCCTCAGAACTGTGAGAAATCAATTCTATGATTATTAAAAAATCCCCAGTCTAAGGCATTTTTGTTATAGCAGCAGTAATAGTCAAAGACAGGATAATTTAGTATTCTCAACTTTATTTGACAATAAAACTTCATTAGTGCATAATATCTATATGGCTCTCCAATTGAACTACACAGACGTACTTTGCCAGATGTACAGGAATTAAGTCTGGGTCTCAACATTTGACTGTTGACATCACTTTAGACAAGCACTTACTAGGTGCCAGACCCTATGCTAAGCTTTTTATAGTCATTAGCCCATTTAATTTTAACTCTGGAGGTCAGCTCCTTCATCATGTCTTTGCAGAGAAGCAAGGGGAAGGTCATAGATATTTAGTAATTTGTACAAAATCTTATAGCTAGGATTTGATAGTAGGATTGTCAGACTGCAAGGCCCAGTCTTTCAACTGCTAGGCTATTCTGAATGAATATGAATAAATGATAAAATGCTTCCTAACTAGGGCCAGGGGAAGGGTTGACCTTGAACATGGTGCCCACTTAGATGAATCTTGAAATAATGCCTTTAAGTGACCCCAGAGGAAAGAAGAATCCAGGTTGCAGATTTCTTATGTCACAATCAGAACTAGTTAAGGAAAGCAAATGCTACCCTGGGAGGGAGTGAGTTTTCCTTTCTGAGAGTAGAGTAAGCAGGAGTTGGAGACACCTCTACTTTTGTACATTCCTCTCAATCTCTCTGCACATATTATTCAACAGCGCTAAATTATTCAAACATTTTCTACTTATGGACATTTGTATTGTTTGCAATTTCTTACAATTAGATAAAATGCTCCAATTATTTTTAGAATTTAATAAAATGATTCTGAAGTCTCTGTGGAAGAAAAGTATGTAAGAATTATCTAAAAGTATTGAAACACAAAAATGGTGATGTGGTAATAGGCTTTATTGCTTGTGGAATTTAATATAACATTGCTATGTTCAAAATAGTAAGGCACATGCTCAGGCATATACAATTAAAACAAGGAACTGAGCTCAAAACCAGAGAAATATCCATATCTACAGAATGTAATGCATTTAAAAAATGAGCTTTGTAAGAAATGATGGGCTTAATACCAACAGTTGGTATTAAGGTAGTAATTATTTATTGGAAGAAAATAAATATAAAATCAATTGTGTGTCCATAGAAAAATATAAATTTAAGACAAAAATTCAAAACATAAAAATAAAAGTATTAAAAGAAAAAATTACTTACATATATGAACTTGGGGAAGAGGGAAGCTTAGTAAAAAAGACGGAAACAAAAAGATATAAAGGAAAAATAAAATATCAGAAGAAATTATAAAGTAATGAAACAAAAAATCTATGAATGGCAAAAGGTAACTTAATAAAATTAAAATAAAAATTATGGATTAGGAGAAAATATTTGTTATATGAAACATGATTAATACTCTTAAGACATAAGTAGTTCTTCAAATTAGTAAGAAGAATATATAACTCAAGGAAAAATAATTAATTTATTTAATATACAGGAAATTAAAATAAAAGAAACAAGAGTTGATGTCACCAAGATGGCAGAGTAGGAAATTTCAGCCTTCATCACCCCACAGAAAACCAAGCATAGTAGCTATCCACAAACCAAAATAGCCCTGAGAGGGCTCAAGGGCCCATCAGGAATCTGCAGCAACACAGTATAGCAAAAAAATGCAAAATATTCACATAGAAAGGATTGTTGATGAGCCTTTGCTTCCCTTACTCTATGGAAGTGCTAGTAAGAAAAGGAGTAAAAAAAGGCTAAGTGAGAACAAGTGGAGGTATAATGTCTCAGGCAGGAAGCTAAGGTTTTGCACAACAAGGATCATTAACTGAACTAGGAACTGAAGGGGAAACAAATGAGTAAAATAACCCGGCACTCCACTATTTTGTAACTTAATGGGATGGAAAGACAAGTGCACACATTAAGCATGAAATGAACACAATATTGCAGTGGTTTAGTCAAAGAGCACTCAGCACAAATATGAGCAAATTTCAGGGTTAAATCCCAAGCAGTTTAATTTCCCAGTATATATCTTTGAGATATATAACAAAAGCCAATCCAATTATTGGCCCTAGTAGGTATAACCAGAAAAAAAACAAAAAACAAAGTCTCAACGTTCAACTACACAGTGTTTTAGATCTGTGTATTAATTCAACCTCTACTGAACTAAATGGGAAGAGATAATTACACACACACACACACACACACACACACACACACACACACACTCTTCAAGAAACAAATTGCCTAATGAGTATTGAACAACAAAAATATAACACTAAATTGTTGTAGTGTTTGTATGTATGAAGTTAATAAAACACCTATCAACTGCATTTCATGTATTTTGTTAGATATTAAGACAGATACATGAAGAAAGATATGACACATTTTATTATGAGAGAATCAACACGTTTTATCGTGGGAGAATCATATCAAAACGGATTCGTATATTACATCTGCAGATGGCTTACAAAGAGGAATTGCGGAGGGTGGACTCAGACGTGTAAAGCAAAGATCTGAAAACAAGTTTTCCCCCTTGTTACTGTAATTAATATGTCTGATCTGGCAGTTTTGCCCCATGTGTTTTCCTTGGAGACATAAGACAGTGTCAATTTCCTTGCCAAAAGGCCTATTTTCTACAGTTTTCCTCAGTCTTTTTCTTGGTTTACAGGTCACATATAATGGTAACAAAACAGCTGCTCTTTACTGAGTGTTTACTGGGTGTCAGGTGCTGTGCTAAGCATTTTATGTAAGTGGCCTTCTCTACTTTTCACAACAACCCTGTGAGGCATGTATTTTCTGTGTTTTATAGATTAGGGAAACCTAGAGGCTCAAAGTTATGAATAACTTGGGAAGGGTCTTACTACTATCCCATGGCAGAGATGGTATTCAGACCCATGTGTGTTGATCTCAAAAGCATGTTGTTATTCTACTGCCTAAAGACAGAATATTTGGGAATGCAGATGTCTTATGATTTTTGCTGCACTATTTACTTCTTCCCTTCATGATATCTTGGTTTTTTGTTTTCCTTACATGACAAGGCCTATAGATCAGAGTTAGCTGCTAGACTATTTAACTCAGAAGTCAATAAACTTAATATTCTCAACTGTTGCTTTTAGGGGATCTAGCATTCAAAAATTCTATTGTAGGTTGTGTATGATGGCTCATGCCTATAATCCTAGCACTTTGGGAGGCCAAGATGGGAGGATAACTTGAAGCTAGGAGTTCAAGGACAGCCAGGGAAACATAGAGATCTTGTCTCTACAAAAAAAAAAAAAATTAAAAAATCAGTTGGGTCTGGTGGCATGCACCTGTAATCCCAGCTACTCAGGAGGCTGAGGCAGGAGGATCTCTTGAGCCCAGGATTTTGAGGCTGCAATAAGCTATGATTGTGCTACTGCACTCCAGCCAGAGTGACAGAGCAAGATCCAGTTTTAAAAAAATGCTACTGTAGATACAGGAATATAAAACAAAAATGAAAATAATTAGAAATTGGTAAATTACAGGTCTTCTGTTAAGAAAGATTTGATTTGCCTTTGTCTGTTTCTATTACAAAAAGATGAAGGACACAAAACGCCTAGACTGGTTTTGATGTCTATTAGATAGATTTCTCTGGAGAAGCTCAGATAATCTCTGATATTTATATAGTGGCAATCATATCCCTGACACTTAGCAATAGCCAGAAAGAGATTAGATAAGAAAACCTTAAAGGATTAGTGTAATATAACCCAGACTTTGATGCATCTGTTCCCTGTTGGCCTTCGAAGTCAGGCCCCACATGCCATTTTTCACAGTAAATCTAGGATCTTAGGATCCTATACTATGATTTCTTTTTATTCAGTTGGTTTTAATACTAGAGTCTTGATGCACGGATCTTCCTTGCATACAGGGTTTAAACATCAGTTTCTCTTTTCTTTTGTAATTTCAGTGTCATAAAATGAAGGCTTCTTAACTATACAACAAAGTATGATTGTTATTTAGGACCTCTACTTTAACTCACTTTAAGAAAAATGATTAATTAATCTCTCTCAATCCCTAGACTCTATCCACATTTTTCCAGAACACTCCATTTCTCTTCAACCTACTACATTTCTCTTCAGTCCACAGCAATTGGAGCAAAAAGAATGCTTGGAGATTTGTTGGTAATGTTGGGATAAAAAACAAACCTTTCTAACATTCCTTTGATTATTTTTACAGATTGCCCAATGTTCCTTTTTAAAGACTGTCATGTTTCTTAAAAGCCCCAGAGTGATTGCTTATACTAACCCTAATGCATGTCTAAGCATATCGGCCTCTTGGCCTGGTTTCAGTGTTTGAAATTGAATGCACATTGAACCCAACCAGTTCCCCTTCTTGTTCTACTATTCCCTCATACACCCGCCAACACACATACACACATCTTTTGGTCTTACATGTTCCCTAAGGTTCAAAGCATCCCATCAAAATATCTATGCAGATTTCTTAACCACTACCACTCTTCCTGCTGTTGAAAGGAATGCATTTCCTTCCATAGGTTTTTCTACAAAGATACCAGATATATACACACCACACACATGGCTTATAATCAGTTTCTCTTATACAGTATTTTAGTTTGATCTCCAATGCATCATAATCTCAATCCATGTAGGACTTCCTATCTTAAATACTGTCTTTGGTGAAATGTTTGATATGAGATCTGAAATCTAATAACATTCTAATCATAAGTTCCAAACTACTTATTCTTGCACAAGGCCCACCTCTTAGTTTTCATTTTAACTGTTATTTTTTTGTTAGTCAAAGAAGATAGAGTTACTAATAGGAATAAAAAATCATTAAGAAGAGATTATTCTGAAAATTCTTTAATCTGTATATACATCCCCCCCAATACACACACATACATCTCTCAGTATTTTCCTTTGAAAAATGAAAACTGGGGGAATACTAGAATCATAAAATTTCCTTCCTTGTTTTCACAGTACATTTCAATGATTTGTTTGAATTGTCTCTCAAAATTGAAGTTTTATTAATTAAATACATGGGATTTCTAGTGTAGAGGTACAATACACCAATCAAGTAAAGGTAACCAGTGTTTTTATATGACCTTTCCCTTAAAGATCCAGAAAAGTACTGAAGCCACAGTGGGAGTATTCTTGAAAATGGGTAGGCTGCAAAATGTTGTTTATAATCCTGATATTTAATATAACTTCATTGTGAAGAATATAGCTGCATTTTGTTTTTTATCCAGAGACAAAGGATAGTATTCTCTTGGAGACTAGCACATACCTTGTCAACATGGTCCTGGTTGAACAAGCATGCAAGACTGGTCACATAACATAATTTCAGTGGTCTTCTAATGGCGCTGAAGTTTTGGATGATATTTTCCTGCAGATCTTCTCTGTTTTTCCTACTGCCTTGTTGAGATGAAAAGAGAGATTCATGTGTTTCCCATCCTGGTAGGCAAAAGAAGCAATAGTGCAAATCAAGGAAATAAGAACAAAGAAATTCAGATGGACAGACTTGGGTCGAATGAGGAAAAGAGTTTATTTGGTAATGTTCCTATAGTGCCATCTCTGTGTTACATGTAAGCTCAGTGTGAAGTTAACTTCATGGGAGAAGGATAGAGATTTAAAGAAAAATACATATTACTTATTAGATTTGCCTATCTGTGTATCTTCATGATTTCTGTTTTACTTCAGAAAAGAGAGCATTAATTGTTTGCCCTTTAATGAGCCACTGCTTAAATTGTCATTTTGAAGTTATCCGTTCCATATTATCAGTGATATAATCTCAGAATTGTCCTTTCAAGAGTTCCAAATTTAAGGTTAATTTGACAGTAAGTTGTCCTACCAAAGCCTGCATTGTCCAGAGGACGGTTAAGACTTAATTATTTTGCTCATGGTAAGAAAAAAATTGTGTAACTATAACATTGTATAGGACTCACACCAGCTTTAACATACAAAAAAACAAAACACCAGAAATGGATCACAGAGAAGGAAAAGAGAGGCAATATAGGACCGTTACTGAGGGTGGACACTATCGAGCAAAATGGTAACATTGTGTTCAGATGTTTCTTTATTCCTGAGAATGATTGATTTAGTAAGCTACTGTGTTAAGGGTAGAAACCACAAACATGACACAATTCAGTATTTCTGTTGTTTGTCAGAGGTTCTTGACAAAGTGGATTGGTCCAGTCACTCGGGTTTTACCTACTGACTAGAGTGTAAGCTCCTGCAGGTCAGGAATTACAATAACTTTTCTGCACATTGCTTTTAGAAGGTGCTCAAAGGATACTCTGCCTCACAGACCCATAAAATGGCCCCGCCCAAATCCTTCCTCACTCAACTCTCTAGGCACACTCCTGACTCGGGGGCAGAGGGCAATTTGGACATCAAAGAGTTGCCAAAGGCTTTTCTGCTGTGGAAAGCTCTTGAGGATTCTTTGATCTCTGCTCCCATAGCCCCACGACCCCCACACGTACCTCAGAGCCTGCTTCTTCCTCCAGGCCCCACCCCGCATCTCTGCTCTTCTCAGCTTCTTTCACAGAAGACCCCCTGACACTCTGGTCCACATTAAGGAACAAAGCTAAACAAGAGTGCAAACAATCAGCCTTCTAATCCGGACAAGTTGCTCCCATAGCCTTTGGCTCCCTTATCGGAATAGAGAAAACATTTGGTGAGATTCTTTACATCCCAGTAAAAAAAAATCAAGAGCAGTTTTTATTTTCTCCCTATTTAATACAGAACCTAGATTCTTTCACTAGTGCTATCTCTGGCTCATCTCTTGAAGAACCAAGAGGGAAAATTTCTAGAAAACCTAATCTGAAGTTTAAATCCCTTCAACTGTATAATTCTTGAAAACTAAATTTTGAAAATTAAAATTTAAGTCTGTCATAAATTAATGAAAGTGCAGCATTTCATCAGCTGCCATGTAATGCAGACGAATGGTTTCTTTTGAGAACAAACTGATAGGATTTTAGTCAAAAAGTGCCTCAATGTTAGACTCTCTTTCATACTGAAATATGCCAGGAGAACAATTGGAAATAAACTTCAATTATGTCAAGATAGGTGTGATTCAATGAAAACTCTTGTAATGAATGTATCCTGTGTTAATGAAAGAGAATTGATAATCACTACCTTTGATGTTTCAGATTTCAACTGCCTAGAGAAAGGGACCTGAACCTAATGACCTTCTGGAGACTCCGGTCTATGTGGGAAGGTCAACCAGGTCTTGGAATCAGCAGATGATGTCCACACTAGATTGAGCCCCTAAGTCAAAGCTGGCATATTGCATCATTCAAGTCTATTCTGCTAAATGGTAGTTCCATAGCCTACCTAAATCATCAATATACTTCCCCAAAGATCAGACATTGATTACTCAATTTTAATTCAACCAGCATGTGCTGAGAATTTGTGCGCCAAGTTCTATGATCAATATACATTGATAGGTATAAGAAAGGATATAGCAAAATTGAAAAGTTGATTCCCAAATTGTGTTTACAATTGCAGTTTCACCATCTGAGTTTTTCTATATTCTATGAGAATTGAAAGGTTCATAGAAACCTCATGTTAGGCAACTAGTTCTTCCTGACCAATCTAGGGAGAAACTGGAAAGTTCTGCATGGAGCTTTACATACTTGGACCTATTTCTAGGCAGGTGGATGTTTTATAGCAGATAAAAAGATAGTTTTTCTATTTTTAAGTAAGTATAAAGTGTTTCCCTTTGTCCCTTCTTACCTATTCTGCTACCTTTCTGCCATTAAATGTAGATGCTTCCCAAAGTTCTAATTTTGATCTTCAGACTGAAGAGAGATGTTCTTTTTTCTTATCTTACTACTGTATCTACCTTTACCACCCATTTAAAATGACAACCTGTCTTTACCACCATATCTCAAATCCCTTACCAAGCTCTATTTTTTCCTAACATGTAACATTCAAATATATTAGATAACTATCCTAATTACTATTTGTTCTTATATTCTGGACCAATTAGGATGTAAGCTCAAGGAAAGCAGTAATTTTGTCTGTTTTGTAACTAATGTTTTGCAAATGTCTGGAGACATTCCTGGCACACAGTTAGTCCTCAAAACTATTCTTTGAATATGGGAACAAATCAACTTTAACTTCAGAATCAATTATTTTTGTTAAGTGTCTTATTTTCTCATTAGATTCAATATTTGGATTTCATGTCTTATCCCTTTTTTCACTTTTCTCCATATATCCTATGACCAGCAGATGTTGACCACGCTCCTTTAGTGATGACTCTGACATCCCTCCTTTGAATTCTGTCTGCTGCTAGACAGAAGTTAAATTCCCACTCTTTCTTGTCTTATTGAAGACAGCAGCCTCTTAACTGTTTCCTTTTCTCTAGTCTTTCCCTTTTACAACTCATTTTGTACTCTGTTGCCTTCCTAAGACATAGCCTTGGCCATGTAATGGCAATTCATTGATTTCTTCATCAAGTATTTATTAAGAGTCAGATATATGCCAGGAAAAGATTGAAAAGACTGAAAAAGCTTTTTCTTTTTGAAACTTATATTCCTACCTCATTACTCTTTACTAACCCCTCATTGTCTACAAAGTGAAGTCCAGACTGCTACATTGATGTCAAAGCTCTCCACAATCTGACAGCATCAACTTTCCAGCCTTCCTTTCCATTAAAACCCTCTATGTATTTATGTACTAGTCAAATCAAACTAAGGCCATATAGGATTAATCTTGTTCCATATCTGTGAGCTCACACTGATTTATTTCTGTGAAATAGACTCTGCCTTTTTCTATACTGTCCAAATCCTTCACATACCTAGTTTCACCATCTTTGTGAAGTCTTCTTGGATTTGCCCTATTTATTTGGAAATGATCACTCTTTCATTTTGCTTGTTTTTGCCTCTTTAAATATACTTTCACATAATACTTTGTATGCTGTTTATTAGTCTACATGTTTTATCTACATTGCCTTAGAATCTCCTTGAGATCATAGACCCCACCTCATATTTCTTGGACTTCCTGCAGGAACTGGTATAATTTCTTGTACTTGGGAACTCAATAAATGTTTTTTGGGTAGGAGAAATGTAGACTGTTTTGTAACAGCACTCCGTATTATACCCATTTTAAGCTCAACCTTAGCATTAACTTTCACCTTTGAGAAAATATCACAATATCCCAATTCACATATCATGAAAGACAATATACAGACTATAAGTTTGTAAATCAAAAAGACTCCAGATTTATTCTGGCTTCATTACCCATTGTGGACCTTGAACAAGTTATTTTACTTCTATATCTCTATATGTCCCATTTTCCTTATTAGTAGAGATGGGCAATTAATACCTAACTCACAGAGTCACCTAATGCTTGAATATGATAATGAATATATGACTATTATATTAGCACGGTATCTGACATTTATTTATAGTATTTATGATTACTGCACAAATAGAGTATCAGGGTTATCTCTTTACTCATCTTCCGCCACCTTCCTCCCTTTGTTTTTAAGCCTATTTACATGATTGTATCCTGCTCTATCCTATCCCTACTTCCTGCTACTCCCAAAAAACAAATAAAAAACCTTCCTTTTGCCCCTACTCAAGGCATATACCTCCAGCAGAAGCCAGTTCAAATTTTACCTTCTTTATGAAGTCATCTTGGCTTCTTCAGCTCATGTTTGTTACCAAAAGCTCAATAACTGTTCCCAAAGCCAAATTTAAACAAACAAAACAACCCAAAAACATGTGAGTTTGAGGAAAAAGGAAAGGAACATTTATTAACTTGCCAGCACATGAGGAGGATGGCAGTCTTTCATCTTAAAGAACTACTGTCCTCCTGTTGAAAAGAGTTTAGGCTCTTTTATAAGTATACAGTCCTTGAGTTAACTCAGGGTCTTCATGACATGTGCTTCACATTGTTCCCACGGGCCCCTGGTGGCTCGATTGTTCCTCCTCAGATCAATCTTGTGGTTTCTCCATCATTTGTCTTGTGACCATTGAGCAACTCCCTGCAGTGAGAAGAAAAGAACAAACAAACCAGCACAGAACAGACCTTCAAATTAAGCTTCCTAGGATTGTTACATTGTTACCATGAGATTACAGTAGCCCGTTGGCTTAATTAATTTTTCAACCTGGTAACATTGAGTTTGCAGTTTTATGAACTATCACAATACTTATGATGATAAATCACATATTTCACTTCTTTTTACATATATTCTATTATTAGTTATTTAGTTTGGCATATTTGGCATATCTATATCTTCATCTCTATCTCTATTTCTATCTATCTATCTTGAACTCTTCATGACATTTAGCTCAGCACTTTATAGTTATATAGTAGGAAGTATGCGTGAGACAAAGGAGCATGCAATGTTAGTTTCAAAGAGCTGGGTTTGAATTCTGACTGCCATTTTTAAAAAATAAGTCATCATGGACAAGCTACTTAATTTTTTTGAGCCTCACATTTCTTCATATAGTTAATAGAATGATATTGCTTACATTACTGGATAGATGTTATGATTAATGTAGAAGATACATGTAAGTACTTAACACAATGTTTGAAACCTGGAAGATACTTCATAAACAGAAGTTTTGATCATCACTGTTGATACTATTACCAGCTATTTGATTCCTAGGGAAACTGGCATGAAACAGAGACAATCCATGAAGCCATGAACCCCATTTTAATTTAAAACAACTGAATTTGCTATATTTTTATATATATGTATATGTATATATTTATATGTGTGTGTGTATATATGTATATGTATATATATGTGTATGTATGTACATATGTATATGTATATATGTATATATATGTATTTTTTCCTGAGCACTTATTTACATATTTTCTTCTCTTTTTTTTCAGTAAATACATGCAATTTTCAATTTGCTTTGTAATGAGAATAAAAGCAAAAATTGAAAAAAAATGTAATTCATTACCTTGTTTCTGGACTTAATTTAAAAACCATTTTGTCAAAATGAAAGTGAATAGGACAAAGCCACTTTTTTTTCATCAATAGGTTTCAGTAAATTGTCCCAGAAAATGAAAACTTTTAAAAGCACCTAAAGTTCATTATTGGTTTAGAATATTTTTGCTATGTTTATCAAGAATCTTTGAGATAGGACTCAAAGACTTTTTAAAGCCCAGATCTTACATGGAACAACAGTAACACCTTAGCCTTTAAAATGCCACATAGTTGGTTTTCCAAAGTGGAATTGACTGAATGATGACGATGTCTACTTGCCTTTTATATGTCTGAAGCAGATCAAACAAGGTATGGAAGAAAGAAACTGGTGTCTTCAGTTTTCAAGGGCTGGCTCATTAAGAATGCAATGATGAATTTGCTCCATTCAAAAATTCTGAAGCTTACACTTAAATCCAAGGCTGCATCATTGCAGAAGGTACAAGAAATGCATTGCAGGCCTGAAAAACTGAAGAGAGATCAGTTCAGATATACCCCTACAAAGATTCTGTGATTCTCAACTTTTAGACAATAAGACCTACAAGTTTCAGCCAAACAGGACAGAGCTTCATGTATCCTTTCATTGGCAAGTGCAAAAGCTATCTTGGTTTGAAATATATTCTAAATTATGTTGTATCTTTTTAATGATACTCCATTGGTCAAAAACTTCCAAAGTCTTCCATTGAGGACTAATTTCCTAACTCTTCTATAACTCATTAAAAATGACTTACATCTTTTAGCATATCAGACAGCTAAGAAAACATTGCCAGAGTACCTCTACAATTACAATTATATCATGATAACAGGTCTGATATGGTCAATTAGGAATTTGGATTGAAATTCATCTCTACTTTCTAGTAGGGACACTATTATGATCAATTCATTTGCCCAATCTGGGTTTCATTTTCCTTATTTGTTGATGAGCTATTGGATAAATAATATTACAGGGCAGCATTGGGATGACTGCTAAATGAGTCTAAAAGGAAAGGAAATCTAAAAGGAAGATGAGTAGGTGAAAGCGGGAATACACTCAGCTAGAGCACTCTGAGAAGGTTTCAAAAAGAGAGAGGAATCTGAGTTGCACTTGGAAAGACATATAAATATTAATATTTGATCACTGGAAAAGAGAAAGTAAGGTGTGAAAGTAGAGCTTAGTTGATACTGACTCAGGCTGGCTAAAGATATAAATTCAAGTAAGAGATTGGAAAGGTACTTGAACCCTTGAATACTAGGCCAAAAATATTAGAGTTTTATTCATAAAACAACATAGATTTTTTAATTCAAAACTACCTCAATTTGGATCTTGGCTTTGCCAATTTCCAGGGACTTGAACTTGTACAAGTTATTCAGCCAATATGAATCTCAATTTCTCAAACTGTAGTGGAAGGATAATAATAACTTTTAAGAATGCTAAAAGAATTAAAAAAGATAAATGTTTCAATCACACTACATGCTGAGTACGCTGGTAGTTTGTTATGGTCCCTCCCCAAATCCATGCCCCAAATCCATTATTGTTCCTTCTAGGCCTTTGCTCTGTGCTCAAGGAGACTGACTTCTAGGGATTGCATTACCTGGGTTCCCATACCCTTTGGATATTGATTTGGCTTGGCCAACGGAAGGCACTGGCAGAAGATTTGAAGCTGAGAAGAGGTAAAAGCCATGGTCTTTTCTGCCTACTTCCTCCTTGTTCAGGCAGTGGCCGTGTCCTTCTATGACATTGGCTCCTGTGGGCTAGGAGCTTCTCCATGGCTCCAGATCTCACTAGGCTCTGGTAAAATAATTTATTTTCTCTTGATGCAGGCGGTTCTCCTTGATGCTAGTCTCTGGTTGTCTCAACAACCTTCGTTGTTTCTTTAATCTTGTCCATACTTTAAAAGAAGTCACTTCATTAAAGTCATTTGTTCCGTTTCCTGCTGAGACCCTGAAAATGTATTGGATTTGTTTTAATTCTATTCTTCTTCTCATGACAGTGGGAGCCACCAGAACATGGACACAACATGATAGAAGTCATGTGGGTATTTGTAGTTGACGTGGCATATAGGGTGGTCTCTGAGGTGGGGAGAAGATGAATACCAAAAATAACTTTCATATAAAAACTAAAATTCTAGCTATTGATTCCAAGAGTCAGAGAAAGTGTGGTAACCACAGATGAAGTGATGAGTGATCTTACTTCTTCATGAGCTATTATTGTGACCAAATATGGTGAGCAATGGGAGGAAAGAACCAACATGAATTCAAACATGACTTATAGGTCTATTTGTTCTCTTTACCAAATGTTTGATTTTCACCAATTTGTTTACCAATTAAATCAAACCTAAAACATTCTTAACTACTCATCAAAATTTCAGTTTGTGCCAGAAGAGTGAACTGATACTTTTCATTGACTTCTATCACTTGAACAGGTCCAAAAGAGAAAGAAGACAACACAAAAAGAAAGAACTATGAAACACTGAGGAAAGAAATCGCAGATGACACAAACAAATGGAAAAAAACATAGCATGCTCATGGATTCATAGAATCAACACTGTTGAAATGTTGAAATTGATTTACAGATTCAATGCAATCCCCATCAAAATACAAACATCATATTTTACAGACCTAGAAAAAATAATGTTATTCTTCATTTGGAACTAGAAAAGAGCCTGAATAGCCAAAGCAGCCTTAAGCAAAAGGAACAAATCTGGAGACATCACATTACCAGACTTCAAAATATATTACAGGGCTGTAGTAACCAAAATAGCATGGTATTGGCACAAAAATGGAGATATAGCTCAATGGAACAGAACAGAGGACTCAGATATAAAATCATTTTCATACAGCCACTGATCTTTGGCAAAGCAGTCAACAATATACACTGGGGAAAAGAAGCCCTAGTCAATAAATGGTGCTGGGAAAATTGGATAGCCATATGCAGAAGAATGAAATAGGATCCATATCTCTCACCACTTAAAAAATTAATTCAACATGGATAAAAGACTTAAATGTAAGACATGAAACCATAAGAACTCTAGAAAAGTATGTTGGAAAAACTCTTCTAGACATTAGCCAAGACAAGGAATTTATGAAGAAGACCCCAATGGCAATTAAGCAACAACAAAAATAAATAAATAAAAAATAAATAAATGTGACTCAATTAAATTAAAAAGCTTCTACAAAGCTAGGGAAATAATCAGCAGAGCAAATAGACAACCTACCAAATGGGAGAAAATATTTGTAAGCTATATATCTGATAAAGGGCTAATAACCACAACATACAAAGAACTCAAGTAAATCAGCAAGAAAAAAACAACCCCATATAAAATGTGGGCAAAGGACATGAACAGAAGCTTTCCAAAAGAAGATAGAAAAATGGCCAGTAAACATGAAAAAATGGTCAACATCACTAATCATCAGGGTAATGCAAGTTAAAACCCCAATGACCTATCATCTTACCCCAGTTAGAATGGCTTTTATTAAAAAGTCCAAAAACAATATATGCTGGCATGAATGCAGAGAGAAAGGGACACTTATGCACTGTTGGTGGGACTGCAAATTAGTATAACCTCTATGGAAAACAGTATGGAGATTTCTCAAAGAACTAAAAGTAGACCCACCATTTAATCCAGCAATCCCACTACTGGGTATTTACCTAAGAAAAAGAATTCATTTTATGAAAAAGACACCTGCACGTGAATGTTTATTGCAGCACAATTCACAATTGCAAAGATGTGGAATCAACCCAAATGTTCATCAATTCATGAGTGAATTAATAAAATGTGATATATGTATACTATGGAATACTGTGCACCCATAAAAAAGGATGAAGCAATTTGGATCGAACTGGAGACCATTATCTTAAGTGAAATACCTAAAGAATGGAAAAACAAACACCACATGTACTCACTATTAAATTGGAATTAACCAATGAACACACATGTGCACAAAGGGAAGTAAAACTCAGTGGAAATCAAGCAGGAGGGAGGGAGGAGGAGTGGGTGGGCGAAAACCTACCTAATGTGTACAATGAACACTATCTAGGTGAGGGGAACACTTATAACCCTGACTCAAGAATAACAAAACTGAGACATGTAACCAAAAACAGTTGCACCCCCATAATATTTTGAAATAAAAAAAAAAGACTGGTAAACTTGGAGTGTAGATAGTTATTACAAACCTGATTAATAGTCTGAGGTATTATCCCAAATCCTGGTATCCAAACACCTGGTAAATTCTCATTGCCATATTAACAATCTTATAAAATGTATTGCGTTTTTATGTGTATTTAAACCTTCAAAATAACCTGAGGAGATAAAATTTTTCCCCCTATTTTTAAGGTGAAGAAGCTGAGGATAATAAAATTAACAGTATCCAAATATCTATACTTGTGTGTGTGTATTCTGTGTTCTTTCATATATACACACAATATAACATATAAATAAGCTATTTGCTTTTCTAATTATAAAAGCTCTGCTCAAAAGAAAACATTTTGAAAACACAGGAAAACGTAAAGAAGAAAAATTAAAATTGCCATAATCTGCTCTGAATAATTTGGTATTTTTTTCTCTGTTTTTGTGTCAAGTGAAATGTATAGACTCCTATTGTATGTAAGCACATGTACATACATATGCATATATATTCATACAATTAAAATCAAACTATAATTAAATTTTTACAGTAATTTTCATTATTATTTAATATTATTTACCAAGGTGTGTTTTCAATCTATAAATTTTATTCTGTGTCAGCGTTGACCTAAACGCTGACTTGATTCTAACTACGCAGTCCAACAATGGCAGATGGAAGAATTGGAGACATAGTTAAGACCATAAATCCTGTGTTCTTTCTCATATGCTACAAATGCTTTTTAGTCTGATTCTTTCCATTCCCATTCCTGAAACTAGGACTGACTTGCTTAATGCCAATATTTTGAACTGTGGGCGTATTGTTGACCAAGGATATTTTCATATTATTTATAATTTGGTAATGGTTATCATCCCCTTCTCCCATACACACACCCTCACCATACCAAATATCTGATCATCACTAATTACATCTTTGAAGGACCTTGTATTGACTTCTGCTGCAACTTGCTACTACTCAGCCCTTACCTGGAGGCCCACATCAATCTGTTTATGGACAATTTCAATAAAAAAAGGTCTTTCTTCATCTAACCATTTGCTTAGAACCAACACTCCCAGATTTCACATCCAATGGCCAGCTTGTGAGATTTGGGACCAGCTTGTGCCTGCTCCCTTAAATTCAGCTAGTAATTCAACTCTGGCTCCTCAGTAGGCATTATTATAGGAACGTATAGGAATACGTTCGGATTTCTTGTGTAACTATAATTATATAACTCTAACACACATATAGAGAACAGGAAGTACCTACACAGCTGGCAAGGCTGGATAGAAATGGGAAACCAGTGGAAAGGCAGCTTTAAATAAGGATAAGAGAATATAAGATAAAAGACTGGGTAGCTGTTTCATGTTAACACCATTTCTTTCAAATAAGATGAGACACTTCAAGTGCAGCACCTGGAAAATAGTAATCACACAGTCAGAATCACCTATAAATTCTTTCCAAATGCTAGCTATTACTAAAAATGCAAATTTATTTTTATAACATCATACATTAGATAAAATATAAAAGCTTGAGTAAGAAATAAACATCACTCATAATCCCACCATCTAAAATAAAAGAATGATTACCATTTTTACATATTCCCTTTTATTTCCATTTTTAAAAAGTATACATTTGTTTTTACATAACCTAAGAAATGTGCATGTGTAACGTTGCCATCCTCCTAACACCTATTTCAAGTCACAAACACTGACTGTTGGGAACAGGTGACTGGGTCAGTTAATGACATATGTTAGGGTCCAAAATAAACCCCAAAGGACCACAGAATGAGATATACTGGGCAGAGAATTTGACAGATCTGTTCTTTGTTAAAACTCCCCACAAGAACGTTAGGTTACAGCTATGAGTCTAAGGCTAAGAATATCTCCCCACATTCTAAAACTATCCCTGTCGATTTGCTCTCCTCCGGTCTTTGGGGTCAAAATAAGTATAGTATCCTTTCACTTGGATTGAATCTTGGTCTTAGGTAACATTATAAAGAATTACCAAGAAGGGAATAAGCTCTAAACTGTGGTGCTACAGACTGGACTTTGAAACTTATTTTGGACATGAAAATCTTAACATATTTTTATTTTTTCAGCAAATGTGTTTAGCAACACTTGTAAGAGTATACGAGTGAAATTTGACTAAGGTTAAAATCAAGATGAACCTAACTTTAATTATTAAATGTCTAGAGTCTTTGTATATTGATGTATCACTTAAAAATAGGCATTGACATCTTTCCCAAAGGTATTATATTACATAATAACTAACTTCATTCTAATATATCTGTCTTCTATGTGCTATGTGACTTTGAGCAACTTGCTTACCTCAGTGTGCTAGATTTGCTGATTTGAAAAATAGGAAAATACTATTACCTAGCTCATAGGAATGGTGTGGATTAAAGTAATGCATATATTATAAATGTATTTTATGTGTATATATAAAATATATGCATGTGTGTGTATACATAAACATATATAAAACTTTAACAGTGTGTGTGGCATAGGTCAGCACTGTATAAATACTAGCAAATATTTTATTATTTTTATAACTATTGCCCCCTTTACTTAGCAATGCCTTTTCATTCATGCTTTTCTCCTGTGAAATATAAAATAAATGAAACTGTCAATAGCATCTGGGAGCTCCCCAGTGACTTTTGGCATCAATACTCATTTTTATATTGGGTCATAAATCCCTTTATGAGATTGTTTTTACCCAGGTTAGAGTTTCAGGGTGACTGTCTCATCAGTTACCAAAGAACTTTTCACCCTGTCTTCTTCCTAGCTGGCAGGATTGGTCAAACAGCTATTCCCTCTTGCACTTGGAAAGGTGAGCCTTCATCGCCCAGGTGTTGAATCATGACCATTCTAATTTAATCCTGGTTAATTCGATTGACTAGATTAGTGATTGGTTTGGTGAGTGCCATGCGGCCCAGCCCTGGTCAGTGAAAACATCATGGAGAAGTCTGCTGTGGGGGAGGGGAGGGCTAAGTATGTCCTCAGTAATAAAAAGGGATCATGAGAGAAACTGTCCTTTTTCTACTGTTGTGAATCTAGAACTTATCACATAATATAGAAATTTTGTTTGTTTCTTTTTTTTTTTTTTTGAAGTTTGTCTCCCCTACTCTCCTATAAGTTCCTTGAAATGAGGAAGGGTAATTTATTCATCCTGGTAACACCACCCTATATTCTCCTACCACAACCCCAAATGTGGTATTTGAGGCTCAACTAACCAGTATCCCCTCTTTGAAACCTTCGTGGATACCCAATCGCATGAATAACTTCCTCCTCTGTGCTAGCTCTGTATTCTGTTCGTATTTGAGTAGCAGGGTTCCAAAGTGGATAAAGTGCTGGCTCTAGAGTCAAATTGCCTGTGATTAAATATGGATTCATCCAATTTTCTATCCCTGTCTGTACCTCAGTTTCCTATTCTCCAAAATAGAACTATTTATAGTGGCTCTATTTTAGGATTCACGTGAGGATTACATGAATTATTATAAATCATTTTAAATAGTGCCTGATGTATAGTAAATACTTATTAAACTTGAGACATAATAATTCTGTTCTTACATCTATGTCATTTAATCAATTAATTGTTTACACATCTGTCTCCCCTCACTAGAGTGTGAGAGTAACTTGAGTTGGGCTTCTTTGTTTTCCATTTCCCCATTGGCTGGCAAAGCACCTGGCACACAGTAGGTGCTCTGAGAATGTTTCCTTAACTGAAGCATGAAGAAAAGGAAGGAAGGAGAGAAGGAAGGAAGAAAGGAAAGAAAAGAAAGTATGTGTAGGTCTTTGTATACTTCTTTTCCTTGCGAAGAGGGAGAATTTAATGATCTACAAAGTTAATCTGGTTACCTGTTTCCATTTAGTGTCTAAAAGTCAAAATCTGTCCTGATCCTCTCAACGCCACGAACTGAGGAGGCTTAGCTACAAAGGCCAGTCGTTTCCCTACTGTACAAATGATGCTTTCAGCCGGACAGAGCCATCGTGACACAATGAACTCTATATTAGGAGTGTGCAAAGCCCACGGACATAGTGAGCTGACTGAGGCCTCTGACAACATCTCCACTGTGCAGGTCACAGAGCTGGGCTGGAGCCTCAGAGGAACTGATTATACTGAAGAGACTGCTCTTCCACAGGGCACAGAACTCCCCAGCCACGACAGGCTGTGCAAAATGATCATATTCATGAGGTCCACACAATCTTACTTGTTAGGGAGTCTGAGAGCTCATCCCACACCTGGATGCTTGAGCATTTGGTTTATAGTTTCTTAGACACTTCGTAATAGAAATCTGAGGATCGGCCAAACCTCTCTCTCAGGAAGTAGTTTTCAGGCAAGTTTCCAACACTTCAGAAGAATGAGAACGGATAGAGTTTGGTGGATTATAGTGAGTCATCTGGCCGTTTGATGTTGTTCAAAATTGTTTGGGAATTATTGAAGTTAAATTCTGGAGTTGTGGCCTTGTTCAGGGATGCAAGTAGGCCCATGTGTAGTCTATGGGTTAAGTTACAAAACATTATCTGTTTACACATAAAACAACGCAACATTTTTGGTCTGTTTTTCGAATCTTGAATCTATTCACTCAAACAATTGATTTTTGACTTAAAAGTAAAATAGCAGATTTTATATTGGTTGTGTTGAGACTCAGAAAACAATATCTCAAAATAAAGGCCTCAGAAGCAGCTGCAGAAGCAAAACAAACAAACAAACAAACAAAAGACATTATCTGTTGTCATTTTGATACTGGTGGAAATGACAGTTTCTTCATTGTGTAAAGCTTAATATCTTTATACCAATCAAAGAGAACAATTACATCTCTAAAGAAGCAACTCAGATTTTTGTAGAATATCTGCAGTATTTTTTCACTCTTTGCTTTTCTGTCTGTATTCTTCTCTGAACCCCGGCCCCCTACCTGGCTATTTCCAACCCTCTCAGATGAAAATCATTTCCCTGTTCTGACTCCAGTTTAAGTTCAATGTCTCCTTTATTCTCTTTCATATCATCCTGTCCTGTTCCTACAATGTACTTACAATTCGTAATTAAATTTGTAATCTGGGTGTTTCTTTAAAGTTTCCCTCTCCCAATATTGCCCCGAGGACCCCTTCCCATATAAAAATCACCTGGAACACTTATTAAAATGAAAATTCCTGGACCCCATCCCAGACTTTCAGAATCATAATATCGGGAGGTTGGCTCCAAGTATTTTTTATTGACACTAAATTTTAAGAACAATTTTACTATAAAGTTTATGCTTTCTGAGGGCAGAAGTCATGTTAGTTGTATTGAACTCTGTTATTCTAGTGACGGACTTAGTGCCTGGCACATACAAACCTATAATAAATCCTTTTTAGGTGAATAAAAATAAAAGTTTGAGCATCAAAAAGACATTAGTCATCTTATAGAGAAACAGAAAAAGAGTTAACACATATTTCAATTCCATATATATTTAAACTTGAAAATAGAGAAGTTTTATTATAGATACCCTTTACCACATGTAAAAGGAATAAAACCCTTCTAAGCTAGAACTCCTGAATTCTAGTCAAGAAGATAAAATAATGGAAAAGAAATTGATTTTGCAACCTGTAGACCTGACCGTGGCACTCACTGGCTATGTGACTTTTGCCAAGTTAAACTTTCTGAGTACCGATTTTTTCATCTATAAAATAATAGCTACTTCAAAATGTGATTGTAAGCACACAATTAAATAAGAAAATATAAACAGAACTTGCATTATGCTTAGATTTAAAGTACAGCCAATGAACGATAGTCTTTCTCTGCTTGATTCCCTAGTTTCAGGCAAATTGTTTTAAAAACAACCAAGGAACACTTTGGCAAGTAGTCAGTATGCCTCTGCTCTTTGGTCATCATTCTCAGTAATGTTTAGGAAGCACTGCAGTTTCTAATCGGAATTTAAAAGAGTAACGAAGCCAGCCCTGAGCCAGAGTTGACAGGATGTGTTTTCCTGATCCTCCTCTCCGTTTTAGGAACATGCATGGCTTAGAACCAATCAGTGTGCAAGAGATCTGATGTGGACGCTGATACTGGCGCTGGGACGATTCAGCCACAGAGAGAGTTTTTGGGTGGGGATTGCAATCTCCAGCTAATTTGTGATGACGTATTCTTGAAAATCAGAGAAAAATTCATTAAAAATAAAAGAGAGGAGGAGAGAACTAACAGGCAAATTCAAGACTGCAAGAAATTACAATTGTATCTATATTTTAATAATGTCACATGTAAGAATAATATCCAGCTATGACAAAGGAATAGAGAAGACAATACTTTAAAAAAAAAATTCTCCCTTACTTAGTTTCTTAGAGAAAAGACATTCTAATTGTTTTAGCTCTTTTACTGGAAAAAAAAGATGAGACTTGAAAGGCATAAGAAAGCTTTGACAAGTACATCTTCTCCAGCTGTGTTAACAAACTTCTGTGAAACAGATGGGTAGCTGGCTAAAACCTTCGAACTGCAAACTCCCTTAATCAATTGACACTTCCCAGTGCTATGAAATCTATAAAATTAACCCTCCCATTGCTGCTCCAAGAACATCTGGGATTTGTTAGGTCTTTTTCACTTTCACTCCAACTATTGAAAAGAAACTCATTTATCCTTATCCTTTCTCCGTGAAGTTTCCTCTTTTCTTTGTAGATACTGATAGCAAAGTCAGTTGTAGAACTTTTCTTAAACAGCTAATCCCTATGACTTTGGAAATGAATGATCTCTGCTTCCATATATAGTTTAGATGTTAAATAACCCCTAGTTCACTATAGGTACTTGCTTAATAACAGAAACTGTAATGCTCACAATAGCAAAGTTTCTGTATTCTTCAGTGATATTCATAAAAATACAGAATGTATATAAGGGGCTTAATCATTTTCAAGACACTTCAGTATACAATAGTGTAGTTGAATATTTAGGTATTGTGTAACAATTTTCATGAATATTTAAATACAAATGATTGTCAATGATAATTCAATATGCAATCTTCCCACACTTTTTCATTTGGTGGCATTCCTTGTCTTTGTAACCTAACTTCGGCATACCATGAGGTTGAGGGGCAGAGTGTGGGCAACAGTTCCACACGTTGTTTATTTTGTATTACGAGTGTATCATACTGTGGGAGAGGGAATGAACTTAAAATGAAACTTAGATGACAAATTAGGTGACCAAATTTTCATGATTTGCCTAGGATTGTCCTGGTTTTAAAACTGTAAGTCCAGCATCCTGAGAACCTCCTTAGTTTCAGGCAAACCCGGATAGTTGGTCACTAAAATCTATGGTCAGTAGCATCTTTATTTTATAAAACACAAAATATTGAAGGTCAGTTTAATGTAGTTATGAGTATTTGTCTTCAAATAGAGCATAAGTAAGTTAAATGTAGAATGAATGCTCACATGAGTAACTATAAAATTCACTTCAGCTTGAGTCTGCAACTAGAAAGTCAGTTCTCTTTGACTATTCTATTGGAAAATGCTAAATCTTCACAAACATGTTTATTTTTTTTCTCTGTTGAGTTTTTAATACGTAAAATGAGAAACTGAGACATAAAAGTCAGAACATAGTAAAATGACATCTCTAAAATGTCTGGAGCTTCTGACCAAGTTAAAAAAAATACCTGGGATTAATAGCTGTCCAAATAAATACTACTTTACCCTCATTAAGAAAGATTCTATCACAGACGGGGATATCACTTTGGAAGGTTTAGGTGGCTTCCCATAACCTTACCTCCACACTTTTATCTAGCACCAATGATAACACCTAGTTCCTTTTCCTAGTAACTGGTTCTCTAAACTTAGTTCCTTTACCTAGTATTAATGATAATAAAAGCAGTTATTCTCTATGAAAAACTAACCAAACTGTAATCAGGATTCCTAGATAATAACCTTAGAGCTTTATATCAATAGGTATTCAATAGACTTTATCTCTCAACTTTGTAGCATACCTGCAAAGTAAATATATTCACAGAAAAAGAAAAAGAGTAAATATTATGAATCCTATTTTGCAGGTAAGAAAACTAAGAGATGGGACTTAACTCCAGTCTGATTATGTTAATAATAAAAATTAATAGTAAAAACAGTCTGTAGTCAATTCTGAGATTGCTTATGATGAATATAGAAAATGTGAGTTATTAAAAAGTCTTTTTCTCGTAGAACTGCCTTTCTTCTTCCAGCCACACCTTAGCTGTCAGACTTAATGGAGACAATTGCCAGGTGATGAGGGGCCAAGAGATCATTTTGGCCCTAACTTTAAATGGTTTAGCAACAGTCACACTGGTTGAAGGGCATGAAAAAATGTTTTAGCAAAACACTTCAGAGGGTAATCTGGTTTTCTTGTGAATTGTTGGAAGAATCTTCCATACGGATGTATATCAGCTCACTAACCCCCTAAATCTTGTTTTATAATAGTATAGGCCATCTTGTGGGTTAGTTAGCCACCTACTGTTAGCGCCTCAGTCACAAGCATCCTCATAATTCAGGAGTCCTCAGTCCCAGCTCTGCATTAGAATGATCTGTGGAAATTTAAAAACAAAAACAAAGACAAGCTCTTGGACCCGTCCTGGACCTACGTGACCTATTGAATTCAGCAGTGGCAGTTACATTTCCTCAAAAGAGTCAATGATAAATTCTGATGCCCAATTAAAGTTGAGTACTGATGTATGTTTCATGCAATATACTTATACATATGTGTTTTATTAAACAAGAATCTTAAAGTGAAGTTCATGCTATATGTAGTTGATTCAGTTGAGATTCTTATTAAAGGTTATTTGGCCTAATTTGCCAGACGTTAACATCATTGATTATCTCCTATCATTCTTTTATTTTCATTCCTTTTCGTCATCTTAAAATACTCTGGATGTTATTATAGTCAAAAGGTATTAGCTCATTCTTGCAGCCGAACCCAACAGCTCCCTCCTTCTTAGCAGAGAAAGCAGGCGGATTGTCCTCAGTGAGTGGCAGGGCGGTGGGTGCTGAGAATGTGCAGCAGGCAGTGATTCTGGGTCCTGGCTCAGCTGTGAGGGCTGGAACTCAACCAAGAAGGCAATTTACTAACATTCCAGAATCTACCAAGGCTCCTGTGTGGACAGGGAGGGATACCCCCATCTCAATACTATGGTTTTCCTTGTACGCTCCCTTAAAACACAGCATTCAGAATCTCAGCAGATAAAGCCCACTTCAGGATTTAAATTAAGAACAGGAGCTTTAACTTAACTCTTGAATAAAAACAGAAATTCAGTTAAGTGGTCATCATGTTCTATGGCTAAAGAAATATCTTTTGATGCTATGTAGGTATCAGGTGGTAAATCAATCAAAGCAGGGCACAAATCACCAGCCCTAAGGCATCACTCTGATAAAATAATGTTAAAGAGAAATAATGAAAGTAATAATGATATTAACACATAATATCCTAAGAATCCCTCTTGTAGTAGACTTTGTTCTAAATATTTTACATGCATTATATCAGTTTTCGGATCACTATATGGAGTTTTTTTTTTTTTTTTCTTTTCAATGTTACATTTCATTCCATTCAAACAGATCTGTAATCTCACAGTGATGAGAGGAGAAAGTCAGGCCTTTAATAATTATAATAAAAAATAATAAAAAAAAGCTTATGGAGTTAATATTATTATACCCATCATACAAATGAGGATTCTGAGGCTCAGAGAGTTCTAGACACTTATCTAAGGTCACACAGCAAGGAAGAGTCAGAGACAGGATTCAAATACAAATTTATCTCACTTAAAAGGTTTGTAAATTTATTTAAATTGCTTCCAAAAGATCATATTTTATTAATTGCGGATATTAGGAAAATAGCTCAAAAACTTCCTGCAATGCTAAGAATGAATTTTCAGTATAAAGAATTTTTTAAGAACCCACCCAAGAAAAAGTTATTTCTGAATTATCAGAAAGATCTGTCACTGGGCATTCTGAAACATGAGCCCTCAAAAAGAATATTATATCTAGAATCTAGTATGTTATTAAACTCTCGCTTATTTAGCTATTATTCATTTTCTACATTGGTTCCAACAATTAGCAACATCTTCCTCTTAGCCGTTTTTACTAAAAGTGATAGCCTCTCAATTTGAAGGGGAGTGTTTTTCAAGTCAGCTTTTTATGTATGTGTGAGGTTACTTGTATCGTTTCAGTTCTCTAATAAACAGAATTAATAGTATTGGGATGAGCTTCTAACAAATTCCAAACAATATGCTCCCCTGCACTGTAACTCTTTGCTGACAGCTCACCAAGATGGTGCATTTAACAGTTCCATAAATTTGTGCAATGGTAAACAAATGACTAATAAATGTCTGGATGTTCAATGAAAACATTCAAATGAACATATTGCAGAAATAAATAAATGGCCATTAAAAGCTTAACAGTGACTGCCATACATGTTAACCCATGGACTGGGAAAATATGGTGGTTTGGATAAATGTACAAATAGACAAGTTATTAATGGTTGTGCTTTTAAAATTGGATGTTTATTTAGCAACATAAATAGGACCCAAGTCCAAAGAGGAAATCTCTCAGCTTCTGGCAATAGCTATAATAACTTTATAATAATCAAATAATAAAACTGCAAACCTTCAGTGAATTTCAACAAGTTGCCTATTCCACCCCTTTAATTTCTCTGGGCTATAGTTTTTAAAAATGTGTTTTATATCTCCTTTGGAACCAATTCAAGACATTCTCCTGATAAAATGTTTCACTGCCCTAGAAATTTAACAAACATATATCGAATAATAATATGTCCCTCCCCCTTGCCATGATTTAATCAGCTGTCACATCTTAATTCTCTTTCTGTAGTCACTCTCATATCCATGCTGTGTCCAATGCCCCATATTAGTGCCCCAACTCTGCTTACCAAAGAATTTTTGATGGTCTCCTACTTGATGCACTTTCTTCATAATCCTTCTCCTCATTAATCCATCCCCAAGTTAGCCTCCTAGATCAAATCTCTAGTCTCATTTCTTCCCTGCTCAGAAATCTCTAAAGACTGAAGACAGATTAAAATTCTAAATCCTTAGTCTGAACTTAAATGTCTTCAATAACTCAATTGTAAATCATTTTTATTGGAAATAAGGAGTCTTTAGATTGTGATAGACTTATTTCAAAGTGGCTTAAGATGGAAGAGAGAGAATGAGAGAAAAAGAGAGAGAGACAAAGAAAAAAAGGGGGTTAATCTAATTTATTGACTTCAGTGTTCTCGTCTCCTTCCTCTGCCTAGGCTTCACCCATCTGGGCTGCATTTGAGAAGCTCTCTCCAAAAGAAGAAAAGAATGGCTTCCAGCACCTCTGGATCCAGATCCCATCCATGCAGC
Organism: Avahi laniger; assembly: GCA_963575035.1. Taxonomy (NCBI): domain Eukaryota; kingdom Metazoa; phylum Chordata; class Mammalia; order Primates; family Indriidae; genus Avahi; species Avahi laniger. Next base: position 38,448 of record CAUYSK010112477.1, read on the forward strand.
AACCTCAGGGGAAGTGATGCCTCTTAAAATCATGCTAACAAAATTTCAAGATGGTAATCTCTCCCTGAACCAACCACTTTTGCTGGGGAAAGGAATTATGCTGGGTGGACAGACCCAAATTGCCTGCCTTTTTTTATAGGCTGAGATTGGATCAGTCCTACCCAGTGCAGAAGAACTGAGAGTAGAAAAGGAACAGTTCTCCAAAGAAATATTGTTGATGGTATGAAGAGATACAGATCTCGGTGAGATAACCACAATATAGTGTATATTTCAAAGTAGCTAGAAGAGAGGACTTATTTATGCTCAACGCACAGAAATGATATATACACAAAGTAATGGATATCTCAAATACCCTGACTTGACCATCACACATGTAACAAAATATCACATTCACCCCATAAATATGTAAAATATTATGTATCAATAAAAGAATTCATTAAAGATATCCATTGTATTTTTCTGTCCTTCTTTCCCCCACTCTACTTCATATTTATTGTGGGGGTCAAACCAAACAGAAGTATCCAAAGTTTTCTGCCAGTGTCTTGTCTCTTTATGTTGCTTTCTCAGAAACCCCACCAATTTGTCAATGATAAATCGGGATTAAAAAGCAATTAAAATGCTAATATATGACTGACTTCTAATATGGTTGCCAGACAAACTACAAGAAGCCCAGTTAAATGTAAATTTTAGGTAAACAAATAACTTTTTAACATACTTATGTCCCAAATATTGCATGGAATATACTTACACTAAAAAAAGTATTTATTGTTTATCTGAAAGTCAAACTTAATCAGGTGTCCTGTATTTTTATTTGCTACGTATTAGCACCCTACTTTCTAAGAAAGTTTATAAATTTTTCCAAACTTCTTTGACTATGGGACTTAATTTTTTTTCCTCAAAACATCCTGCATGGGTGTTGCACAGAATTTGATTTAGGAGAGGCTACAGAAATCCATGTTTCAATAATTTAATAATAATTCAAGACTCCACTCCTTGTCCAGTCTCTTCACTCCATGTATGGTTTTCTTAGCCACTGCCCTATGGAATGAAAACATTTGAATTTAAGAAAGAGCTATGGAGGAAGGGATGGGCAAAAACCTACCTAATGGGTACAGTGAACACTACCTGGGTGACAGACACACTCATAACTGTGAGTCAAGCATTGTAACAGTGATCCACGTAAGCAAGAAAAAAAAGAAAAAGAAAAGCAAAAAAAAGAAAGATCTAGAAGAATGAGGAAGGAGACACTTGACATGCAAAAGGTTATTACCCAGAAATAGAAATTGATGACTTGAGAGCAATACAAACAAAAATTGGGTATTATCTCATGTTTTTGCCCCTAAATTGGAGAGCATGACTAAGGCTGATGAAAAATTAATACTTCCAAGAACAGGGACAATTATACTCTTAAAAAATAATGTCTTTTGAGCACTGAAAATGTTCGTAAGTCTTCACTTTGCATAACACTGATAGCAGAGACCCATCAGCCACCTCGCAGACCATGATCTGGCATGTCAAAAAGATTCCCTACAGGCTATTTGTACACTTCATTTAAACCATCCTATGAACTAAAAGTGTGCTTCTGTGTGTGTACACATAAAAAAGCTATAAGAGACCTTTCCAAAGTTGTCACTAAGACAGATATTTGTTTAAAAGAACACACTTATGTCAAAGTTTCCTTTCTTTGATATTTTTCTCTGTGTTACTGAGACTACCTAATATCACATCTGGAAATGGAAATGTCTGCAAGAAATGTCATTCAGTGTAGAGGGCAAGAAACAGAAACCTGAGATAAATGTGCCTCTGTCAAACGGAAGCAGGTAAAATTACTGAAGCAAAGAAACCAGACATCCTTGGTGCTCTTTCAGGTAATAATTTATAAATGCCAAAGCTATCATCAAATAAACAATAAAATAGATGTCTATTTAATCCAGTTATGCACATAGAATTTCAACGCAAAAAGAATATGGAATAATTAAATTATAATAAAAATACATTCTTTTGTGTTTTAATTCCCTATTTTGGTTAGTAAACTCTCCTTGGTAGATGTTGAGGTGGTCTCCACAATTACTGAATACTCTAGAAGCTCCTTGATTCTAAAAGAAGAATCACATAGCTGGTTGGATCCAGCCATGTGACAGGAGCTTAAGAAGTCCCTGCCATGAGAACTATAAATTCTAGAAGATCCTCTTGCCTCAACTTCCCTCTTTGTCCTCTAGGCTCTGTATTCTGGTCATCACCTGTTTCCAACCACATCCTTTAATTTACTGCTCTGGCTCCTTTTGACATGATATTGTTGGGGATTTTTTAATGTGATTACAGATAAAGATAACTAGTAAGCCAGCCTTTCAGGGCCATTATTTTCCCTTTGGAAAGATGTACCTCATTTGTTTATATTTTGATGTTCCTCTGTCACCATAGAATAGTAGGTGCTTCATCCTTTCATCAATTACCACTCAGAAGGAGAAATAAAGCTATTTGAAAAATCAAAATCTTGTGTAGAGGGTCAATTAAATTTTAGCAAAGAGCTCTCAAAAGCGGAGATATAAGGCAGTATTCTTCTAAGAGTCAGAGGAAAGGAAGACATCTTCTCTCTAATAATGTTGCACTTTGTACAAAATTTCCTAACAGACAACGAGGTCTAAGACAGAAGGAATTATGTCTGCATTAATCACCATTGGCACCATTCTTGATACAAGACACCCAATAAAAGTTTGTTACGTGAGTAAATGAATGAATGACATGACATGACATGACATGAAACCTGGAATGCTTTCTTATAACAAAGTAGACTTAAAGAAACTGGTTCTTTAAAAAAATGGTTTTAATATTCAAGTAATTATTGGTTACTCAATGAGTTGTCTAGGCTGTGAATCAGCAATGAACTACTTTGTACTCCAACTCTTTCACTGTTCCCAATTCTCTATCTACTTCTAGTTGAGCATTTCTCCAGAAAACACAAAGGCATAAGTTTTCCCAGCATGATCTTACACCAATCACGCTGCCTTGAAACTTTTTATTCTGGAATGCCTTCAAGCAAACGATTACTAAGAGTATTATTCAATTTTTCAAATATAACTCCACAAGTTACCATAATCAGTATCTTTAGTCTGTTATAGTATTGAAAATGTTTTTGCTAACATGCTTACTTATGCACTAATATCTGCACATGTTTGTTATTTGTAGGAATATTTAACTGAATGACAGTAAGTATTGAAATCAATGTACATTGTTAATTATTGTTACTTTGGCTGATCTATGTCAAGATTTCCTTAGTCACTGAGTATCAGTTTTAGCATTATCACTTTTGTGTAAAAAAATTAAAGTATCACTTCATTTGAGGGATTCCACTGCGTAAACATGAACTGTGATACTGAGGTTACTATCAGAGAAAACAATTCTTTATGTTCTGTGGAAATCAGTAATTGTTTTTAATGTAAGAAGATTGTAAGACTATTTCTAAACCATTAAAAATAGCTTTTAGTGTTTCAGTGTACCATCTATTTTCATTTGTGGGAAAAAATTCTGGTAAATGTCAACATTTATTTTGGTGAATTTGAGGGAATATTAAAGTAAAACTTTGAATTGCAGAGAAAACAACTCTCTAAAATACCTCTTGAGCAGTAAGTAGTTCTCAAACTTAGACGCACATTGAAATAATCTGGATAGCTTAAAAAATACAGGGATACCTGGATTTCCTCCCTGAACATTCTGATTTAATTGGTTTTGGATGTGGCCTGGATACTGGGATTTTTCAGAGCTCCCTAGCTTATTCTCATAGATAGCCAAGACTGAAAATCCTTGATTTAGAATAAAGATTAAAGTGAGTGAACACCTGTGGTAGATGCAGTCGAAGACAACTTGAACTTGTTAAAGTGTCAAAGACTTAGGCAGCAAGTGATATTCAGTAAAGACGATGGGGTGGGGGTGGAGATGGGGGTGAGTGAGGAGGGCAGTTTCTGAAAAAGGGTACAAGGAAATCTAAGATTGAAAAAAAGAAACCTTAGCTGCATGGAAATATGTGATTACATTAAAGCAAATCCTTCTCCATATTTTAAATAACCACCATTATTGGCTTGCATATGCATTATTGTTTTGATAAATTCTTCTTTTAAAAAAATAAGCAATATTGAATACAATATTTCTTTGAGACTTTTTTTAAAATTTAATTTTATTTATTTTTCTTTTTATAAATTTCAGAATATTATGGGGGTACAAACGTTTTGGTTGCATAAATTGCTTTTGTACAGTTTGAGTCAAAGTTATTGTACCCGTTAGGTGTGAATTTACCTATCCCCTCCTCCATCCTCCCACCTGCCTGATTTCTGAGGAGTATTATTTCCAACCGATGAGAGTATTGTTCTCAGCCCTGGGAACAGGGCAGTCTCTTACTTGCCTAATCCATTCAAAATTACCCTATTGCTTACACCTGGGTAATTGGTTCATGTGACTGATGATTTAAAAATTGTCTATCAAATTTCCTTGATTAAAATGATGAATTCATTCTGATCAGCTGAAAGAAAGGAGCAACAAACACCATGTGGACTCACCATTAAATTGGAACTAATTCATCTTTGACACATTTAACCTTAAGTGGTAGAATGAATAACACCCCTTCTGCCCCCAAGACGTCCATGTCCTAATCCCTGGAACCTGTGAACATGTTACCTTACATGGCAAAAGGGTCTTTGCAGATGTGATTCAGTTAAGGATTTTAAGATATGGAGATTATCTAGGATTATCTGGGTGGGCCAAATGGAATGTCTTTGTAAGAGGGAGACGAGAAGGTCTAAGTGAGAAAAAGGACATGCGATGACAGAAGCAGAGGTTGGACTGATGTGCTTGAAGGTGGAGGAAGTACCACAAGCCGAGGAATGCTGATGGCCTCTAGAAACTGAGAAAGGAAGGAAATGGATTCTCCTCTGGAGCCTTTGAAAAGAAGGCAGCCCTACTGACACCTTGATTTTAGTGCTGCAAGACTGAGTCATTTTGGACTTCTGATCTCCAAAAGTGTAAGATAATAAATTCGTGTGTTGTTTTAAGCCAGTAAGTTTGTGGTGATTTCTACAGCCATAATTGGAAGCTAATACCCCCTGCCTTTAGAAAGACTAGCTCTTTGGACCACAAAGCTGTCTCCATACTTCCGAAACAGCAGCCATCTACTTTGTAGCTAATAATTGAATTGTAGGCATAATGCTTAGGAGAAAATGGATAATGGAGTTCTGTCTTAGCCAGGCAACCCTATAAAATGCTGGCAAAAGTCTAAACATTCAAGTCATTGTAGAAAAACTCAGGACTTGCATTTAATGGACCTATTTAGGATAAAATGCACCTGGAAACAAATCCTGAATCATTTCAGTTAACTTACTAGCCATCCAAATCTCTTGCAGGTATTCAGACCGTATCAGAAGAACTCTACACTGGTGTCTCTCTAACTGGCTTTACAGCTGAATCCCTGGAGGAGCTTTTAAATATCTCCATTCCTGGGCCACACCCCAGACAAATTAAGTGTGGAACTCTAGGGGTGGGACTGAGCAATCTGTTTTAACAAGTCCTCCCTGGTAGTGGCTCTCAGTATTAATGTTTGTCCTAATCACCTCGCTGGACCTTGTTAGAAATACCCAAGTTTCCGTATTTCTAACAAGCATCTAGGTAATGCCAATGACAATGACTTTGAATAGCAAGGCTATGTCTTTTTTTCTTTTTTCCTCTGTGAACCCTTCCTCCATTAACCAGCAATCCAGGAAGAATTTAAATGGGAGGCTTATGGATCATGGTATTGGAGTTGTTGGTGGAAAGGCAGGCATCACTGTTTTTAGCTCTGCATTTCTTTTGGTTTATATTGTGTATGGCCTAATCTTGCAAACATCAGTTTTTAGCTACCATTCAGCTATTCATTACAGCTAAAATGCAAGAAACGGCAAAGTTTTTTTTAAAAATCTTACTTGATAATGGGTCATATAGCAGTGAATAATCTCTAACATATTCTTTCATTCATTTGATTCTCTCTCCCTCAGTATACTGGAGAGTGTTTTATCAATAAAACAAAACTCATTGATTGAATTCCAAGTGACAATACTTAATACAGGAAACAAAAAGCTTACACAGAAATTGGAGGACTGGGGAAGTTGCTGTCTGATTTTCTGACATCAAGAAGTGTCTGATATAAGGGAAGATATGGCTGTTCTCAGGTTCTCAGGGAGTCCATGTGTGTGATTCCCTGGAGTCTGCTGAAAATCAGTGAATTCCAGGCACCTCAGGAGCACTTTCCCTCAACATCAGCTTCCTGTAGCACTAAAGCACCACTATTCCACTCTCATTCACTCTTCACCCATGTTTCCCTTTGCAGTTGCAGCTACACAAAGTTAGCCCATATGGAGAAACAGAAGATGAAGAAGACATGATGCTTCTCCTGCAGGCTTTCCCAGTTTAATGCAGGAGTCAGACATACAGCAACTATTCCAGACAGACTTACAGTTCACTCCTTGTATGGTTAATTTTAAGTGTCAACTTGACTGGCTTAAGGAATGCCTAGATAGCTGGTAAAACATTATTTCTGGATGAGTCTGTGAAAGCATTTCTGGAAGAGTTTAGCATTTGAATCAATAAACTGAGTGATGAGATCCACCCTCAACCAGCATAGGCAGGCATCCATCTATCGTTGAGGGCCTGAATAGAACAAAAAGGCAGAGAAAGGAAGGGTGAATTCTCTCTCTTTGTGCTGGGACATCCATCTGCTGCTGCCCGTGGACAACAAAGGTCTTAGTTCTCGGGTTTTCAGACTCCAGGACTTAGACCACTGATCCACCTCTTCCAGTTTGCAGACTGCAGATTTTGGGACTTCTCAATCTCCATGAAGGCGTGGGTCAATTCCCATCCCAATCTTCTCACATTTCTTCCTTTATCTCTCTCTATCCTATTGATTCTGTTTTTCTGAAGAACCTGACTAATTCACCCTGTTATACTCAAGCTCAAAGACTTAAAAAGCTATGCATGTCCAAAGAATGCATCAGGCATTATTTAGGGCAATTCATCTTATTCAGATTTGGATAATTTGAGATCTCATGGAAAACCTTGCATTTCATCAGCCCATCTCTTACCATCTCCTATTTCTTTAGGAGTACAGGAAAATGAGCTCATCAAAAATACTGAAACAAACAAACAGAAAACAAAGAAACAAAAAAAAAGTGTTTAGGCTGAAGCAAAGACTTATGTTCACGACTTTGCTTCAGCATCTCATCTTAGTCAACACTAAGTCATTCACTGTCAGTGCTCAGAGCACCTACAAATAGAGCAGGGACCATGCAGCTGCAGACCAGTCATGTATGAGTTTTTTTTTTTGCTTAATATGTGTGTACTGAATATTTATAAAAATAATAATAGCTACCACTATTTAGTTATTGCCTGTTACCTACATTACTTCATTTCAAAACTCACACTCTAAAAATTATATTTAGACCCATTTTACTATACCTTCTTAAACACCAAGATATGAAATTTCCACTTAATGACACGCCCTACAGTAAAGGGTACAATTTCTGGGTGCTGAGTATGAAGGAAACACATGATATTCCTGGTCCTGAGTTTAAAGACTAATTTCTTTAAAGTGTCTGAGTATTTTACTAATATAATTTCTTCAGGAATTCCTTTCAAACACAGTAGCAAGAAATCCTTTAATAGTAATAATTTGGGAACATCTATACGAACAAAATCTCCTTTGGTTTCAATAATATTTAAAAATAAATTAGTGTGTTATTAATCATAGGCAGCTACTACATTTTAATATAACGCAGGCTGCCAACAATTCTTTAAGTTAAGAACCAATTGAAATAACTCTGCAGCTGAGCCCATGACCTACATTTGGAAAATCATAGCAAAGTAATTAGTCATGAGTTAGCATTATCACATGGAATTTACCTGCACAAAGTGACCAGTCTCGTCAAATATCCTCAATTGCTCAGGAAATGTCCATAAGGCAGAACTGAGTGGAAAGTTGATGTCTATTACTCAACTGTGCATTTAATACTTCCATCCTCTAAGAAGCGATCACTATATCTCAGATAATTACTGATCCTATAAAACTCTTATGGAGTTTATAGAGCTAAATCTTCCAATTACAAACCTAATCTTGCTTTATCTGCAGTCATGTGGATTTGTCAAAACTTGACTGAATGAATCTTCTGGGAGCAGTATGTGGGACAGCTATTCAGGTAACATCTATTTACATAATTCCCACTTGAGGTTGAGTATGAGGTTGTATTTTCATAAACAACAGCAGAAGTAAGGTTTATTGACATTTTCCTATAGGTTTTGTCCTGGTTGTTATTTTTAGTCTTGGTTCCTTTTCTGTGGTTGTTTTTGTTATAATTTCACTTTATGTCTTTGGACACCAAAGCTATCAATTAAGAAGCAAAAAAATTAATCACAGAAATCTGATTTGTTCTCCCAATATGTCTTCAAAGGTTTGTGCGTATAGAGATCTTCATATTGTGTAAATGCTGTCCATTTTATGAGTATGCCAAAGTTTTGCTATGTTACAGTTCTGTCCCACTTTCTAAGGGGACACAATCACTCTTCAGTAAACAACAATATCCTGCATTTGTTTTCCATTTGGGTTTCATATCACTCACATGTACTATTTTATATAGTAGATATGTAGTCTTCAGGATAATTTAATCTAGGCTGAACTATGTTAACTCCAAAATCTCAATCATTTTAACAAAATAAAAATTTATTTTTTGTTTGTTTACTTTAAGTCTGATGCTGATTAGGAAGGTCCCTCCTGCATCCGATGACATAGGGATCTACATTTGTTCAATCTGTGATGCCACTAAGAATCTAAATCATCTAACCACACTCAACCTGGACACTGAGCACTGAACCACACCTGTCTACACTAACATGACTTCGATATTTCGTGGTCTTCATTAGCATTTTTCAGATTGACAGGTTGGATAAAAAACATAACTTTCATATCTACTGTCTCCAAGAAATCCATTTAAGTTATAAAGAGTCTCATAGATTCAAAGGGAAAGGAGTGAAAAAAATATTCTACGAATGGAAATCAAAAGTGAGCAAGAGTAGATATTCTTTCATTAGATAAAATAGATTTTAAATCAACAACAGTAAAAAACTCATTGGCATTTTTTGCCCTGAGATTCTTTGAATCCTTTGCCTTAAAATCTTTACTTTGTGGTTTCCACCAATCCTGGACTGTTGTGTCGTGATTGTGAGGAGGTCTCGCCCATGGAGCTGAGCAATGAACTCAGCTTTATCTTATCCACAGGAATGCTGGTGATAAGTGGGGAGTCAGCTTTTCCACAGAATGATCTTAATACAAGGTCTGTCCGGAAAGTATCCAGCCACTGTTAATATGAGAATGGTTTGCTTGACATCAGTGTAAACTGGCAGCCAAGGCATGTGGACTGGGATGCGCATGCGTGAACAATGACAACTTCACTGTACTGGTCAGGGGTGCACTAGACGCCGTTCAGCGAGCATGTGTACTGTGTGGCCGGGGCATTCAAAATGACTAAGCCAGTGCAGCAATGACTCTACAACAAATTTTGCAGTTACGCTTGAATATTCCTCCGCGGAAACTATTCAGATGATTCGAAGGTTTTCAGGGACAATGCAATGAGTGCACCGCAAATAAAAGTGTGGCACAAACACTTCAAAGATGCCCGAGAATCTGTTGAAAGTGATCCATGTTCTGGAAGTCCTGAAACAAGCAGAACACCTGAGAATGTCGAACCTGTATAGGTTAGGTTAAGATGAGCTGGGAGAACTGTGCGAGGTACCAAGGTACCTACTTTGAAAGTGACTGAGGCATCATTGTCCTATGTATGATGTTTCTTGTATCTTGTATCTTCTTCAATAAATGTCTCTATTTTTCATATTACATGGCCAAATATTTTCTGGACAGACCTCGTACATTGCTTCCATGGAGGGAAAGGGAGGAATCAAGAAGGCAAGCTGGACTTTTAAGTACTTTAGGTGGAAGTGATATATTATTTTCACTCACATTGCATTTGCCGGAATTTAGCCAGACCTTTCTGTAGGGACCATCCCTGGGCAAAAATTGGCTTAAGCCCAGAGTCAGCGAAACTGGGTGTGTAGGGACCATCCCTGGGCAAAATTGACTTAAGCCCAGAGTCAGCGAAACTGGGTGTGTTCTCCTTGGGGCCAGAGGACAATAGGTCCGGACACGGCCTGTTGACCAAACAGAACAATTCCTCATGACAGATAGCTTTATGACAGATAACCAAGCGCCTGAGGTCTTGCAAACAAGCCAAGGCATCTCATTATCCTGCATACGGTAATGAGATCAAGAAGTTAAGATGCAAACGTCTGACTTCCTTAAGCAATCGTCTGGATGGAATGAAAATGTGTTTTCCTCATGGCGCCCAAGATAGTCACATACCTGGAAATAGCTGCCGGACATAGAAAAGTATATAATAAAACGACTGGTAGAATTCACTACTGCAGTCTTGCACGTCTTGTGTGTGTGTCTGTGTGTTTCTTTCTGTGTCCATCCCCCAGTCTGCAATCCGGGCTGTAACACTTTCCTACAAAGTATGCTAGAAAATATCAGCTACCTCGTGTTTTGGAAGAGGAAGAGGTATAGAGAACACACAGCATTGTTTCTGCCTCAATGAGATAACAATGTAGTAATAAAAGCTAACATTTACATGATACTGAAAATATGCCACGTCTAACTCCTTTGTATTTTCTAATTCATTTAATTGTCACAACAACCCAAGAAGGTAGATATTTTATTATCCCCAATTTTCAGAATAAGCCATGATACATACAGGCTAAGTGACTTTCCCAAGGTCACACAGGCCAGCAAATAGTATAACCTGTCTACAGAGTTTGTGCTGTCACCTCTAGGTGTGCTGCCTCATTTAATGTAGGAAAGTTTCCAGTGCACATTTCACATGCATGATGTTATTCTTAACAAGAAACAAAAAACTATTCATATATTAAGTACACATTATTATATCTTATTGTATTTAATGTCTCTTTATTCAAATTTTTGTGTAAGCTGCATTGAATTTTCTTCTAAGTAATTTGTTTTTATTTTTTAAATTAATATTTTTAATTGACAAATCATAACTGTATACGCAAGGTACAAGTGATGTTTTGATATATATATGTACACACATAGTGTGGAATGATTATATCAAGCTAACATTCATCACCTCACTTACCCAGCATTTTTTATGATGACACATTTGAAATTTACTCTCTTAGTTATTTTTGCATACATTTCTTTACCATTTATTTTACTTCATAAAAAACTAAATCAGTTATCATTTAGTGTCTCTCAGAATATCCAGCTCATTGCTGTTATCGGACAAATGTTAACTAACAATAACTCTGAAGTAATTTGCTATTATTATTTTTTTTTATATTTGATGGTGGAAGGGTAATTTCTTTTCAACCAATGGAACATGAGACACCATAATCCCTAAATACTCAGACAGCTTCTCCTTGAGATAAGTGTGACCATTCTGTCTTTTAGGAAGTCCTTCTTCAAATGTATTGAAAGGTCAATCTTTTTATTTACAAGTCTCAGGGAGAAAAATAGCCTTGATAACATTAGTTTTCTCTGTAGTAGAAGATTACAGAATTTAGTATTTCAAAGGGACTTCTATGAAATTACCTGAGCAGCTCTTTAGATTGAAGTTTATAACAGAGTCTCTGTGTAGTGAGAAAGTTTTCATTTCCCCCAACCGACTGGAAACCCAAGCTACAAAATACAGTAACAGATGTGAAGAGCCACTGGAGATCATCTTTGGACTTACCAGAATTAATGTGCCTCCATGATAAATCTGTCTGTTAGCAAATTCAAGAACAGTTGTCCTACAGTTAAGGAAGCTTAAGATGCTATTAGAAATGAGTGCACCATGGAGGATTCATTGGAAAAAATATTACATTTAATTAAGTATTCCAGTTATCTAAGCTTCCCACTCACACAGTAAAAGTGGTTTTTGGAAGCTTCAATGTTTCTCCCAATAATTGGGTTGTAGCTGGAAAAGTAAATGAAGTCCAAATGCTGTTTGGACAGAATAAAGGATTAAGGCCTTAGTTGTTAAGTACATTGAGACATTTGGCACTTGAGAGAAGATAAGGGAAACCATACGGGGTGAGTATCAATAGAAATGTCAAATTGGTGATCAAGATGAGATGAACAGGCTAAACAGAGACTTTGTCCCTTGAATCTATCTTTTTTCTAATATTGCTTAGAGGCAGATAACATGGAAACTCAGACTGGTTAAATAAAAGTGGTGTTGAAATATTGCAAAATCTTAGAGTTTTCTAAAATGTGGGTATTCTGGTTCATATTTTGAGACAAGAATACCAGCTTTGCAATGAACTATGTATCTGAACTCAGAAACAAGATTTAATAAATAAGCACTTTCATCTTTGGTTTCCTGTTCTATTCATTTTAAAAATATGTTCTGATTTTCAAGGTCTATAGAAAATCCATACTTTGTAAATACCATATCATTTACCATTTGACAGTATTTTTTCTTGGCTATTGGTGTGATCTTCATGGTCAATCACTATTTGCAAAAATTTTCTGTAAGAACAGGAAGGCTGTATTTGTTTTCTTCTTACAAGCGAAATGTCAGACATTTGGTACCTATCTAAATTCATCCTGATGCAAGTCAGAGGTTTTCTCAATATTAAACTTTCGCAGTCCCATACGAGAAAGGACACAGATGATATGTACATCTCTGTTTGTCTTCCTCACTTTTTCCTTTTAACTATTTTCTTTTGTTATAGTGTGATAGAGAGTTTCAAATTTTCCTGACATTGGGGATGGAGACAATGGCCATTGTGAGCCAAACTGACTAAAGCTTTAAATCATGTCTGATTTTCTAGTCTTTGAAATAATACAAATAATCAGATGCAGAAATTAGTGCATTATCATCAGAAAAAAAATCTCTAAGCACACATACCATTTATTCTAATAAAATATTTTTGTCAATGCCCTCTTGTTGGGTGCCTGCAATAGATACTCCAATGCAGTGATTCTCAAAATTAAGTGTACATCAGAATCACATGGAGGGCTTGTTAAGCTATAGATGACACTGTCCCATCCCAAGAATTACTGATTCAGATCTGGGTTAGCTCTTGAAAATTTGCATTTTTTAACAAGTTCCCAGGTGATGCTAATGCTGCTTGTCTAGGTAGGAATCTCTGAGAGCTGTTTTTCTGTATCAATACTCCTGGGCACGGTGAGGAACCTGCAGCCTTGAGGCCACAGATTCCCAGCCTCTATTCAGGCTCAGTTGCAACTATATTGTGGGCCAGTTTTTTCTCTCCGCTGATTCCTGCCTTACTTCCCTATATCTCCCAAGACCGATTCCCAATAAATTTTTATACACTCACACAAAAAAAACCCTTTTTGTTTCAGAGACTATTTCAGTGGAATCCATTATAAGACAGTGTCAAATAATATTTTGCTCCAAAATTATTTGAATTGTTGCTCTAGGTAAATGGAGTCCAGGTGTCCCAGGAGACACACTGACCCTGTGTTTTCTACCACCATGGAAAACGATGTCTTTAACCAACTGGTCTGAGAAACATATCACTCAACTGTCTTATCAGGTTCTGTGCTATACCCCAGAACTCCTCTTATGCATTAAGAAAAGACTTAATATAAAAATAAATCATGTGAAAGAATTTTTACATTATTTCAAAGTACAACTTTCCCTGCTCAAATAGCCCTCCTGTTTATGATAAGTTGATGGTTAAGAAGTATTTTAGCTGGGAATTTCCTACCAGTTAACACAGAACTCAAAACTACTAGTAATGTTGACCAAAAAAAGAAAAAGAAAAAGCTGACTATTCTAAGACACAAAACCCATTATTTGCCTTTTGCTGATTTTACTGTTTCTTTTTATACTAATGTATTTTATACTAATAAAATATTTTAATTATGGGAATAGATAAGGTGATGAGGAAAGAAAAATAAGGATACAGGAAAAAGATAATACTTTTTGTAAATAAAAACATCATATAAAATACAGATAATCTATTAACATTACAGTCTTTCCTGGTTTATATCTTTTAAAGCTTTTTTAGGTTTTCCTTGTGTATAACTCAGATTAACTGAAAACATACTGTTCCTAGATGGAAATTGGCAATATCTGAGGAGAAAAAGTAAAATAACAGGAATGTAGAAGAAACGAAGGTCAACAAGCAGAGACTTGAGGTCAAATACTTATTTTGACTTA
>CAUYSK010112482.1:0-15166 GCA_963575035.1 Avahi laniger
CGGTGTTGCTTTTGGTGATGGTGCTGGTGATGGTGATGGTTGTTGTTGATGGTTATGGTGATGGTGATGGTGATGGTGATGGTCATGGTTGATGGTCATGGTTGACGGTGATGGTGATGGTGATGGTGATGGTGATGATGATGGTTGATGGTCATGGTGATGGTGATGGTGATGGTGATGGTTGATGGTGATGGTGATGGTGATGGTGATGGTGATGGTGATGATGATGGTTGATGGTAATGGTGATGGTGATGGTGATGGTGATGGTCATGGTTGATGGTCATGGTTGACGGTGATGGTGATGGTGATGGTGATGGTGATGGTGATGATGATGGTTGATGGTCATGTTGATGTTGATGGTGATGGTGATGGTTGATGTCATGGTTGATGGTCATGGTTGATGGTGATGATGATGGTTGATGGTGATGGTGATGGTGATGGTGATGGTGATGGTGATGGTGATGGTGATGGTGGTGATGGTGGTGGTGATGGTGATGGTGGTGCTGGTTGTGGTGGTGATGCAAGTGGTGATGAGAAGGAGGAGGAGGAGGCAGTAGCACTGTGAGTTTCTCGACCTCTTACTCTGTGCCAGACTCAGGGCTGAGTCCTTCACTGCATCTCCTCAGGGCTCCCATGAGGCGGAAACAGTTGTTATGCCCACTTTGCAGGAGGGAAATTGAGACTCAGAGCAGTTGAGGGACTTGCCTGAAGTCAAGCTGTTCATGAGATTTCTTGATAAAAACCTTTTTCCTAATTGAGGCTTCAGGGAGGGTGGGTGGCACTTAGGTGGGGGCTGGGGAGCGTGTCCTTGCTGGGACACTCAGCCCAAAAGAAGCCCTGAAGGACTAACCCAATATCTGAATGTGGTGAACATCTACTATGCACCAGTCCTTGTGCCAAGCCTCCTCTCATTTAGCAACATGAAGTCCACGGTAAGCCTATGATCAGGGCAGTATCATCCCCGTTTTACAGATGAGAAAACCAAGACTCAGACAGGTCCGAACTAGATACAATTACACATCTATGAAAGCGATTTGCTTTCAAGTGTCTGAGTCCAAAGTCCCTGGTGGAAACCTTTGCCTGTGGTGCAAAGAATACTCCCATGGCCTGGACAGCCATCAGAACACCTTTACGCTAGACCTCCTGCTCCTCATTTCCCAGTAACCAGGCCACTGTGTGTGGTTGGGCAGGTCGGGCACTGCACAAGCACACTCTACAGAAAAAGTGGTGCCTGGAGGCTAACCCACATGCTGTGCACCCTGGATGGTAGCGCATCTGCCCAGAGGAAGGGGAGGGCACCTTTTTCTGATTCGCCACTAGCTGTAAGAGCTTGTGGCAGCCCCACCAATAGTCTGTCCCCTGTTTGGCCTGATGGGGTACCAGTAGCGATCAATTGTGGCTGCTTCCATGGTAGCTAAAGTCCTGCTGAGAGCCTAGTGCAGCAAGTGCAGCCCTTGGGTCTATTTACACTCCAGGGAAGAAGGATGAGTATTTGTTAGTTCTTAGGCGAGTGTTGTGTAGTCTGTGTGGAACCGTGTTGCCTCAGTCTGGAGGGGAGAGCCATACACAGATTTAGTACCCTGTGACTGCGAATGGCTTGGATGTGGCCAGAACAGATGTCGGAGCTTTTTCAACAGCAGATAAGGAGTCCTTAATATATGAGTTTGCTCATTCCCGGTGCCCTGCCCCTAGGTCATTACTGGTCTTCAATTTTTCCACGTCACCCTTGCAGTCCTTACACACTGGGGAGGTTTGAGAGTCATGTGGTTCATGAGGCTGCCAAGAACCTGGTCCACCATGGCTGCCATTTAGCAAGAACCTACTCTGTGCTAAGCCCTAGTGTTTCTGATGGGAAATAAATAATTATTGAGCACTTACTGTGTGCCGGACACTGTCTAAGCCCTTTACCTGGTTTAACTCATCTAATCCTCCCAACAGTCCAGTGATCCAAGCACTGTTATTACCACTTTACAAATGAGATACCCTTGGCACAGAGAGGTTGAGTAACTTGGATAGAATCACACAGCTTGGACAGGGCAGAGTTGGAATTCAAATCTAGGCAATCTGAGTCCTAAGACAGCACCCCTAACCACAGCTTCTCAGCATACATTGTGAATAATTCTCACTCATTATCCTGTTTAATCCTGTAAGGTTTATCAGGCCTGTTTTACAACTGAGGAAACTTAGGCTCAGAGAGGCAAAGAGACTTATTCAGTGTCACACACGTAGCCGTGACAATCCAGGATGGAAATGCAGATCTGCCCAATTCCAGAGCTGTACGTAATACTGCCTCCAGCATCTGCTTTGACTTATGGGGAATAAGAACCAAATAAACTTTCTTTTTAGCACTAAAAACAACAGCCTTTATCTTGGGGTTTTAGCACTAAAAACAACAGCCTTTATCTTGGCATCCCAGGAAGTGCTTGAATGGAGAATTCTGTTTTCAAGGGAAATGAAGGAGCCGGGTCCTCCCACCCTTCAACCAACATTTTCTTATTAAAAAAAAAAACGCCAGCCCTCCACAAAAGTCGAAAGAATCATGCAGTGAACACCCACGTACTCATTCCGCAGGTTTGGCATTTGTCCGCTTTTTGCTATATTCACTTAATCATGCATTCTCCATCTCTCCCTCCCTCCATCCTTCCTGTTTTTTGATGCATTTCAAAGTGAGTTGCAAACATCGCTGCACTTCGGTATGCTTACCCTTCGTTTTAATTCAATATTTGCTTTGTGATTTTTCAAAGTAACATTTCCACAGAGTGAAATGCACAGATTTTAAGTGCATTGACCAATGACACCCAGGTAATCCGCACCCCTATCCACAAACGCACATAACCACACTCTAGAAAGTCCCGTGTCTGGGTCCCTTTTGCAGTATACGCCCATGAAAACCCTTCCCAGATGCCTACTTGGCTTTGACACTGACGAACCTTGGTTTATTGCCTCCCGAATCTGCTCCCCTCCGAACAAACAGATTACACGTGGCAGGAGGAGAGGGCGGAGCCTCTGGCTAGTAGCGGCGATACTAACAGCCTCGATCGACTGGCACTTCCAGCGTGAGTCTCATGCGAATACTCCGCATTCGATCTCGAATGTAACCCTCCTAACAACCTCAGGCCGTCAGCACTGCTTGCTAGTTCCATTTTACAGGTGAGGAAACTGAGGCTCAGACAGATCATTTTTGTCGAGGTCACCCAGCAGATAAGTGGCAGAATTGGAATTTAAATCTAGGATTTCAACCTTCTCCTTCGAAGGGCTGTCGTGAGAACTCAGGTAGGCTCACTCACAGTGAGGAAGCAGTAAGTGGGGCTAATGCAGGACAGGAAAGACCCTGGTGAGATCTCGGGAAGGAATTACGCATAAGGAGGGTGGAGTGAGCCGCTGCTGCTGCGTGGTCACGGGAGGGGGGCTCGTCTGCTGGATTCGGCACCGGGATCTCGGGGGACCTCAGTGAGACCTGATCCCGGGCGCAGCGGGGAGGTCAGAGGCCACGGACTGAGGGATATGGGCAGCTCTGCGGGACGCGAGGTTGTCACGAGGGGAAGGAGAGATGGGGGCTGCTGGAGGGGGTCTTTCCAAATGCCGGAGCTGTTTGTTCATGTTCGAACGTGAGTGTGACTGAGCCAGCGGAGAGAAGATGAAAGGGAGGGGTGGGGGCAAGCAGCTCGGGGAGGAGGAGGAAAGTGCCCCCGGATGCGCGGGCAGGGGATGGGTGGGCTGCCCCAGAAGTGGGGGGGAAGGAGGTGAGGGCCAGGGAAGCCAGGGGAGGCGAGGGAGGTTTGCCCACCTTCCCTGCGATGGAGACTAAGGATGGAGGTCACCTGCCCAGGGGGAAGAAGCCAGGAATGAGACCTGGGGCCTCCAGGCCTGGATCTGGGATTCTCCCCTCTTCCTTTTTCTTCCCGAGTCCCCTACGCTGGGCTTTCCCTCAGCGTCCCTCCCTGCTGGGGGGACCAAAAGAAACCCCTGTGCTTCCTTAGCCAGTAGGGCTCGCAAGCGGGAGGTGCCGGGGTGTGCATTTTCCTTGAACTCTGTCTGACAGCTGTGGCATCCTGAACTCTCTGAAAAGCCGGAGAATCCCAAATATCACAACGGTACTCATCACCCCCACCAATCCATTTCACAGATGAGAAAACCGAAGTCCGGAGAAAAATACATCTACCCCCTTGGAGCACTCTGGAGTATTAACATAGCACATGCATTATTTCACGTAATCCTTGCAAGAGCCCTGCAAAGTCGCGATTATTGTCATCCACCCCTCCACCCATCTACCTATTTGTCCATCCATCCAAGACGTATTTATTAGGCACCTGCTGTATGCCAGATATCATGGAAAGTGCTGGGAAATCAGCAAAGTGCGGTACCGGCAGGGTTTTGACTAAACAACTAATTGCAACAAATAATTGTTGGAATTGCAATAGTGACAAGCGCCATGGAGATGGACATGGTAGCACACCAGTGACAGCCCAGGGAGGGAGGGAGGACGCATTCGCACAGAGCCGAAGAATAAGAAGCAAAGGCAGGTGGGAGCAGTGGCACGGGAACCCACGCAGGTGCTAGGTCAGGAAGGAGCAGAGCGCGGGGAGTGAAGAGAGCCCAGGTGCTGGCGGCTGGCGGGCGGGACGAAATGAGCCTGGGGTGTGCAAAGGGCCAGCCGTGCGGGCTGGGAGGCCAAGCTAAGTAGCTCGCACTGGATCCCACGTAGGCGGACACCACTGAGGGTTTTAATCTGGAGGGGAGGGTCAGGGCCACTGGGAAAGACTCGCGATGCTGCGGAGAAACTGAGGCTCAAGAGTTTTATCCTCCTAGCTGTCTTCCTACTTGAATCCCTACTATGTGCTGAGCGCTGTGCCTACCCCTTCCCAGACATGATCTCATTGAACCCTCACCTCTGCCCCGAAAGAAGCCATCTCCCCCGTGTTACAGATGGGGAAACTGAGGCCCACGGACGCTTCCATCGTGTGTGCTGAGTCACACAGCCGAGAAGTGGCAGGGGTGGGGCTCATACCCCGGTCCACTCTGAACAGGCTCCGTCTGCCCCGCCACCGACCCCTGTCTGTGCCCTGCCCTTTTCAGACAACCGCTGCATGGACAGACGGTTCCTGCCAGCCAAGTCCAATCAGCTCATAGCCCTGGCCAGCTTCCCCGGCGCCGGCAACACGTGGGCTCGTCACCTCATCGAGCTGGCCACCGGCTTCTACACCGGCAGCTACTACTTCGACGGCTCCCTCTACAACAAAGGTGAGGAGACAGAGCGGCGGAGGGAGGGTGGTGCAGGAGGCTTCCTGGCCTTGGGAAGGTCCCCACAGGGAGGGCGTGGGAATACCCTTCCTGAGCACCTACTGTGTGCCGCTCAGCTCGCCCGGGCACACTGATTGAGACCTACTATGTGCTTGATGCCCTCCCTTTCTTTATACACCACAGTTCTTTTTTCTTCTTCTGAGGCAGGGTCTCACTCTGTTGCCCAGGCTGGAGTGCAGTGGCACCATCATTGCTCACAGCAGCCTCTAACTCCTGGGCTCAAGCGATCCTCCTGCCTCAGCCTCCCGAGTAGCTGGGACTACAGGTGTGCACCACCACGCCCGGCTAATTTTTTTATATTTTGTAGAGATGGGGGTCTTGCTATGCTGCCCAGGCTGAGCCACTGTACCTGAGCCACTGTGTTGCCTCTGCTGAGCCACTGTGCCTGACCCCACAAACATTTCTTGAGCATCATGTCTTGGGTGTCTCGCCTGCACCAGTTCACTAACTGACATTTATCCAGCACCTGTCGTGGGCCTGGTCCTTTTCCTCCATCTGCATCACCACAACATTCCTTAAGCTCCCACTCTGTGCCGGGTACCTCACCACAGATACTGACCAGCACCTCTTTGCTGTCCGTAAGACGTGCAATAACTATGTCCCTCTGGGTACATTTATTGAGTGTCTGCCATTCACCGGATCATTATCTACACTCAAGTCATCAACATTTATCATGCAGGCTGCTTTATTTTCACTCCATTCGCAGATATTTACTGAGCACGGCAATGCCTGGATGCACTTGCTAAGTCTGGTTTCCCAATATGCATTTATGGAGCACCGGCTGTGTGCCAGGCATCTCATGTAGGTTCACGTAGCCATAGATGTTCTCTTGACCACCTACTAGGTGCCAAGAGCTGTGCCAGATACTGCATTCTTATCTAATCCTGCACAGGAATCCTGGGAGTTAGGATAATGATGCCATTTCCCAGATATGAAAACTGAGACCTGGGGAGGAGAAATAACTTAGCTAAAGTCACACAGTGTTTTGTTTGTGTTTTTTTTTCCCCAATAGGCTGATTGGGGATTGCATCCTAGTCTACCCCAGCTTCAAAGACCACTTCCTATTACTCTGTCACGCAGGCAAGAAATCCCTGAGTTGTTTTTTTTTTAACTGGAAAATCATGAATGAAACTAGAAATCATGGATGAAATGCCCTTCGGCCATGACACCCTCTCCCAGGCACAATGGGAGACATCAGGGAAGCTGGGACTCTGCCTATGAGGGGTTTCACATCTACGTGTGGAGCAGCCCTTGGCCATGGTCTTTGGGTCTGCAAACCAGCTGATGACCACTTCCTGGCTGTGTGACCTTGGGCAAGTTACTGTACCTCTCTGATCTTGTGTCATCATGCACAAATTAGAGATAACAGTATGACCTCATGAGGCTATCGTAAAGGTTAATAAGTTGATACTTGTAATGCTCAGAACAGAGTATGTGTTCAATAAAAGTAGTCTATGAGCACGAGGGTCTGGGTGCCAGCTTGATTGACAGACAGCTACCCCTGACCCCCAGCTCAGGGAGAGCTAAGGGACTGTGTCTTTCTCAGGGTGACAAGTGGGAGGGAAGCAGAGACTGAGGAAGAAAACAAGAAGAGTGAAGAGAGACAGGTCAAAGGTTGGAGGAGCGGAGCAGGGGATCTGCCAACTTTTTATATATTTATTAATTTTTAGTTTGGGTTTGAGCAATTATTTGTTAAGCACCTATTATGTGTGACTTATACCAGGATCTGAACCCAGACCTAGCTGTCCACAGGACCTAAGACCTTAACCCCTCTGTCGTGCTGCCTTTATGGGAGTTGCTGGAAGGAGCCTGGGCACATTCCACAATCTCTCTGGCTTGTCCCGGAGCAGTGGCTGGGGCATGCCTGCCCAGAAAGCATCCATGGCCTCTCCCACATTCCAGCCCCCCTGGATGTGACAACAACCCTACTCAGGCAGTCCCAGAACGTCACGTAGAAGGATCCCTCAGGATCCCAAGTGGTTTCCTCTCACGTGTCAATTCCAACAAACCCCTGCTTTAGGACAATGTGTTAAGAAGGATTCTGAGGTTCGTTCTACTGTTCTCTCTCAGAAACAGGCCCCAATCTAGTAGTGATGCCTATGGAAATGAAGAATGGGGAACAATGGTCTATAAGCCAAGTATTTGCCGTCTCTGATCCAACACAACCTCCTTCCTTCAGGGAGAAGAAAATTGAATCTTAAGGCGGAGTCAGGAGATTGAACTTCCAGTGTGAAAGTTCATTCTGATACTTAAACCAGCAGGATTCTTCACATCCCTGAGCTTTAATTGTTTCATCTGTTATATGGGGCTGTCAGTACTGAACTCAGAGATTTTCCAAGAATATACTAAGATAATGTTTATGAGATAAGATGTGTGAAGCCGTGGTGTAAAATATGTTATTTTTTAAATGACACGTAACCAGGAGTAAGCTACTTAGTCCAAGGCCAAGAGGGCTGGTCTCTGACTACACATTAGAGCCACCCAGGGAGCTTTTAAAGAACCTCAGACCATTAACTTCAGCATCTCAGGAGTGGGCTGGCTGCGGTTTCTTTTAAAAGCTCCCCAGGGAGCTCATGCAAAGCCAGATCTGGGACCACCCCCCAACCCCGGATCCTAGACTAAGAACCCGGTATTTTCACTTCGAGACCCAAAACATTCCAAAAAATTGTCTTCGCCCTGCGTTGTTTATATTCTATTGTTGGGGAATATTAATCGATCCTTAATGGAGTGAGGTGTTGACTAAAATTTTAACTTGATTTAAAGAAAAAAAAAAGGAAGAAAGAAAATATAAACCCTCCGCAGCAGCAATTTCCCTGCCTCCAGCTGTGTCTAGTTACTAGATGTTTCCTAAATTCCCACTGAGAAAGGCAGGGGTTTGAGGGCTGGTCACAGGAAGCAGAGGCTTTGAGTATCGCTGCCTTTTCATTAGGGGCTTAAAAATACTCCCCGCAGCCTGAGCCCTGGCAGCTGACAATGAGCCCTCCCTGGGAGCCGGGGGCTGGCAGTGTCGTGCGGGCAAAGAGAAGACCCCCCCACCACAACTCCCCAGCAGCCTGAGTCGATCTGGCTAACCCCCAGCCCCTCCCCTTGTCACCTTTATAGCTGAAAGACGCTAAAGGTAATGAAATGCTCGGTAGAAACGTTTCCGGAGGAGGAGAGCTTCTCTGTCCCGGTTGGCCCCTGGGCGGGAGCTCTGCCGCCCCTTTTAGACATCAGTCTCCAGGTATAATGAGCTTTGTGGAGTTTAAGAGCACACCAGAGATCTGCATGCGCAGTCCCTGGGACATGGGTCCCCGCTGCCCCCACCCTTACGCCTTGCTCATCCGCCTGGGCACCGGCTCCTGGGGCTGCAGATGGAGCCCCTCTCTGCAGAGTCGCCGGCAGACTCAGGTGTCCCCCTTCATCCTCCTCGTACCCCGGCACCCCCCCATCGGAGCCCTTTCTGCTGGGAATATATTCATGTCCCTGTTAAGAAGACCAATCTCCCTGGGCACTGAGTGAATATCTACGATGGGCCCAGCGCTGTGACAGGTGGCTTTATATTCTTCTGACTCAGTCTTGGGAGGGGGAGTGTGCAGAAGATGGGAAAGGCTCACGCCAAGGGAGAGAGAGGAGGGGAGGGCCACGCAGCCCAGCGTGCTGCGTGAATACAACAGTTAGCTCGTAGGGCTGGGTAGGGATGGGGGAAGCGGGGGCGGCTGGGCGGTGAGACAGGAGGAGTGGCCAGGACTGGAGATGGCAGGGCACCAGGAATGCCCTTCTGAGAGCTGGGGACGTTATCCTGAGGGTGGTGGGGTGGGGCGGGGGGTGGTTACTGAGGGTGTTAGGCAGAGACAGGGTAGGGTGTGCTGAGACTCGCTCTGTTTGAATTAACCCCCTGGCCAGGGCTTTGGACTGGGGGTATTTAGGAGGCTGCAGGGTCATCTGGGTGAGTGACAATGGTGCAGAGAAGGGGACAGTGGGGTGGGACGTGTAGGAGGTCGTTGGTGACTCTTGTGTTTCTGGGGGCCTTGGTGGGAGGGTCTGGCTCGGTGGCATCTGTGCGCTGAGCTGACTGAATCCTTTAGCGCATCCTTGCTCCTGCGCTGCCTCGCGGGGTGGCTGGGGGCACGCTCCCCCACCCCGAGAGCCCGATTTCCTCTCCCATCAGCAGCAGGTTCAGGCGGGTGACCCAGCCCTGCTACGTCTCTCGCCTGCTTCACATTTCCCGTCCTTCCTCTGCGTTTTCTGCAACGCTCCTCTCCCCACCCGGCAGCCCTGGTACAGGCTCGAGCTCTGCGGTCTGACGGCGGCCAGAGCCCTGACTTCCGAGGGAGGGGACACAGAAGAGGGAGGGGTGGGTCGATGTCCTGAGACCAGTATGCAGGCCTTTGCCCAGTTGCGGGGGGCCCACAGATGGGGCAATTGGGAATTGACGAGGCAGCCTCCCAGCCCAGCGGACACAGGACTTGAATTTCCGAGAACTGTCTCATCCCCAAAACAAATCTCATTGTCCTGTGGGACCACCAGCTTTCAGGATGTCCATGTCCGGAGCCACAGCGGGACATTCCTGCCCCAGTAAGCTCCAGGGCGTGCAAAGATGTGGAGTCTCTGCCCCTTCCCTGCTCTGTGCCTCAGTTTCCCTAACTGCAAAATGTATACACAGCTATAGTATTGGGGGGTCCGAAGAGAGAAGGGGAAGCCATGTCTTGTTCTCCCCATGGCCTTGAACCCACAAGGTTGTTTCTCCAAATCCTGGGATAATTGTTCAGCCCCTCAGAGTTTGAGGGTCATGTGGGTGCCCCAAATTAGCTGATATTTTGGTGACTCTTAAAAGTGATCAGATTTAAATATGCCACGTTTACGACATGGAGGTGCTGGGTGCTGTGTTAAGGAAGGATGGAGAAGGGGCGCCCCTGGTGGCGGAGTTCAGCAATTCCACTCGGACCCAAACTTGCATCAACAATTTCCTAGCAAATACCTGGTCGGGCCCTCCTTGGAGGACAACCGAGCAACCATCTGTTGTTCCTCAGCCACGCCCATCCCGTGTGGCTTCTCCAAGGCTCCTCTCCAGACACAGAGCTCTTCTCTCTCTCTGGGAGACACATTAATCCTCCTCCTTTGTAGCACTAACCATGGCAGTGATTTTACATTTATTTGTGTCCTTATTTGATTAATCTGACTCTCAAAAACAGCAAGACCCATGAACGTTTTTTTGCAAATCATTCGAATCCTCAGCTCCCAGCACAGTGCCCGGCACATAGTAGGTGCTCAATAAGTGTGTGAGTGAATAAGTGAACAAAGGAGGGTTCCTGAGGTGGCCCAGTAGCGGGTGGTGTGGAGCGGGCTCCGGCTTCCCCCAGCTCACCTGTCTGTCGTGTTCCCAACCTCTGGCTGCGGGGAAGGGTTTAAAGGCGAGCGGGACCACTGGCGCAGCGGGCGGACCATCTGCATCAAGACGCATGAAAGCGGCCAGAAGGAGATCGAGGCCTTTGATGCCGCCATCCTGCTCATCCGCAACCCCTACAAGGCCCTCATGGCCGAGTTCAACCGCAAGTACGGCGGCCACATCGGCTTTGCGGCTCACGCCCACTGGAAGGGCAAAGGTACAGCTTGGGCGGGGGAGGGGAGGGGCAGTGCCCGGGGACGGGTGGGGGCAGAGCTGTCTGGGCGGGGTGGCCTGCAGGGGGCAATGTCCACTGCAAAGAATCCCAGAGGGCATCCTGGAGGGGGTGCCTGTCGGACTCCATTTCCCGCCTACAGTAGAGGAGACGTGTTTCCCACAAGCCTCACCCTCTGTGCTCTGGGCTGTTACATAGCACAGGGGTAAAAGACATGGCTTAAGGAACTACTACTCCTTGGGTTCAAGTCCCAGCTCCACCACTGCCTGGAAAAGATCCTTAACCTCTCTGAACTTAGATTGTCCCATCTATAAAATGGGGATAACAAAATTATGGGAATTTAATAAGTTAACCCTCTTGCAATCTATATTGTTGCTGGGTCTATCTCAGCGTTCCCTGGTCCTCGATTCCCAGTGTCAAGAGAGAGTACTGGTACCGATTATGGAATGGTCTCAAATACAAAGCAATCCCACACAAACAGTTTACTACAGAAAGGAAAGACACTATACAAAGTGAAAGTAAAGAAGGAAGCCACCGGAAGTGAAAATGTGTCCCAGAGAGAGGAACGGGTCCGTGTCCACGAGAGGAGAAGGGGGTTGAGGACTCCCAGGTGGTTTCCTTTCATTGGCCTGGTCCGGGGGAGGGCTAACAGGAGGTGCGGGATGTTACCTAATGATTACCAGGGGTTCTGTGATTTCCTGCAGTCCCTTCCCCTGATTGGTCCCCCGGCTTCTCCCCCACCCAGGAACCACCCTCCTGCCCTACACCCACCACCTGCAGACGTGATCCCTACCAGACTTTGTCCTCTATATGGAACTGACTGAAGCAAGTTAAGCTGGGAGGGAGGAGACCTGAATTCAGGCCCAGCGCAGTGGCCCAAAGGCCGTATTGCCCTGGGGTCCTAAGAGCTCATGTACAGGGCGTCATTTCAAGGAACGACCCCACCAACTCTGCGCTGGGAGGCTCCGAGAGGTCAAGTGACTTGCCCCATGTCACACAGATGGGAAGTGGCAGCATTAATCCCCCAAGCACTGAACTTATTAAGATGATCTGGGTTTGAGATTCGGCTCTGGAACTTGCCATGTGGCAGAGGTGTGTGTGTGGATGAACGTTTCAACACAGGCTAGTGGCCAGAGCGTTGACGTCAGACCCAATTTCTGCCATCCTGAACACGCTTAACCCCTCTCTGTCTCGAAATCCCACATCAGTTCCACAGGGATCCCCATCACCATGAGAGTCACATCCGAGAAGCGTTTTGGAGAGAGTTAACTTCTTAGACCCTCACAATAACTGCCCCCATTTTATAGGTAGGACGACCTAAGTTCAGGGAGGTTAAGGAGCCTTTTTCCGAGGGACAGGGCATATGGGTATAAAGTCACAGTCACACAGATGAGTAAGTTCCCAAGATCTGCTGTACAGCATAGTGCCTGTGGTTAACAATTAGATATTCTTAAACGTTAGTTAAGCGGGTAGACCTCACGTTAAGTGTTTTTAACCACGCATACACGCAAACAAAAAAACCGACACAAGGAACCCTCCGGAGGTGATGGGAATGTTTATTACCTGGATTGTGGTGATGGTGACGCGAATGTATCCACGTATCCAAACTCGCCAAATTGTGTTTATTAACTACGTGCGGTTTTTTGTGTCCCGGTTATACCTCAGCAGAGCTGGGGGAGGTGAGCTTTTCCACGAAGTGCTGGAGCCGGGATTTGAAGGCTGGGAGTCTTGGCCCTGAGCCCATGGCCTCCAGCCCTGCAGTGTGATAACGGATCAGATGGAGAATTGATGGATAGAAATCACCCAGTCCCGGGCCCCCGGCACACAGTAGGTGCTCTGTGAACATAAGCTGGCCCCGGCTCAGGACCAGGCTGCTCCAAAACCCTAGCCTCTCCCCAGGAAGGACCAGAGCAGGGCAGGGTGATGCCAACTCAGCAATTCACCGATTACACCCCAGACACTGACTTCATTGGTGACAACCTTGGGCCTGCCCCCGGGGTCCCAGTTCACTCAAGACGGCTTGTCTTCCCCCGCCCCAGCCTCACTCCTCCTCTCAGAGAGGGGGCGAAGCTTGCACAGGTGGTGACATTTGTTATTCCCAGGAATAAAGAGGCCTCTGAATTATTGATTTCTAGAACAGTCCAAACTGAACACTGGTCAGCGCCAGGCAGAGACATCTGTGGGTGCAAATGGCTGTAGCCTGTCCCAGGAGCACAGACTGTGCTTGTCGAGGCTGGAGAGGGCCTGGGAGACAACCTGACCCGGTGGGCCTCTGCCCTGGCTGTACGCTAGAGTCCCCGCAGGAGCGTGGGAAACCCCAGTGCCCGGGCTGCACCCCGCACCATTCCTAGGGTGGCGTCTGGACATCAATACCTTTGAAAGCTCCCCGGCTCCTTCTGACGTGCAAGCCGGGCTGAGAACCACTGATTCTCTGTTTATTCATTGGGGAAAGTGAGGCTCACAAAGAGGCAGAGAGCCCCACGGTGGGTCTAGGCCTAGGACCTAGTTCTTCTTCCTGCCAGGCACCCTGTGCCCTGAGTGAACAGAGAAGGGACTTACACGGGAAGCTCATGTGGGCAGTTGGCATTTGTTATCTCATTTAAACCCTGAAATAACCGGAGGCATAAGGGAGGCTGCAGTAACTCAGTGGCGCTCTATTGCACAGGTGACAGAGCGGTCCCAGTGAGGGGCGAGGTCCTTGGCTAAGGCCCCAGGCATGGACTGAGCTGGAATTCAAGTCCAGACATGAGCCACCAGGCTCTGCTCTTGCCCTGAGATGCTGCTGACGACCCTCTGGTACATGCAGAGGTTCTCCTCTCCCCGGCAGCCCCTGTCCGAGATTCAGACACCGCCCTGATCCCCAGGAGCCATCTCTCCTCTGTTTCCTTATCCGAGACAGCTGGGAGCTTTAAACCAGCGCTAAGGGGGAATCAGGACAGCCGAACCAAGAGGCTGCAGCGAGTTTGGGGGAACAGCTCATCTCATATTGGGGGCCTGGGGTCCCACATTTATCTGGGATGGGAGAAGGGGTCTCCTCCAAGCACCCCTCAAGGCCTGACTCCAGTCTTAAGGGTTCTGGCTGCCCTTCTGCTCTGTTCCCCAAGGAACAGAGCCCCCGAGTCTCCATCAGCCCATTTCTCTCATTTGCACTCACCCTCTGGCCCCAGTGGGCACTTGAGTTCGAGACCCTTGCTTTGGGGTCCCTGAAACAGCTGTATCCGCATCACACGGGATCTTAGAAATGCCAGTTCTCAGGTCCCGCCCCAGACCTACTGAACCAGAGATTGCGGCCCCGGCAGCCTGTGTCTGAACCAGCCTTCCTGGTGATCGTGATGTGCAACACAGTTTAAGCTCCACCGCTTGAAGCCCTTGCTCTCAAAGTGTGGCCCGTGGATCAGTGGCATCGATGTCACCTGGGGGACTTTTAGACAAGCACATCCCAGGCCCCCACCCAAGGCTTACTGGATCAGAACCTACATTTTAACAAGATTCTCCCAGGGGGCTTTGTGTGCGCTTTAAAGTTTGGGAATTGCTGCTTTGGGATGCCCTTGGCAACAGAATATGAAGGTCATCCCATAAGAGCAGAGGTCACCCAGCTATCGAGCATGTCCACCCCGCTGTCCCTCGTTCCCTTCCCAATCACAGCTCCATCGAGGCTTCTGCAATACCCACCTTTTGGTTCCATAATGTTAATTTTACAATCTCCCAGGAGCGAATCCAGAGCAAAATTGTATGTGATATGATTACACAAGGTGAATTGTCCTGGACCTGTTTAATGAAACGGATACTGTGTTTAATGATGCCGTGGGGAATTAAGGACAGTTAAGCTATTAATCAGGCCCGGGTTCCTCCCGTCAACAAGAAGATGGAGCGGAGGCTGGCCAGCCTGCGCCCCGCCAGCCACACCTGTGCGACAGTTCCGGCGGAACCGGCGCTCACTACTGATGCTCCACGCTTTATTACCCGAGATGCAGGCAGCGATCAATTACCGGAAATCCTGAGCTAATCGAGGGCTTTTGTTCTTAATTTTTATTCTTCTCTGCAATGAAGTAATTTAGAAGTTTCAAGTGAGGAATCTTTGCCATAGGAGGGGGCTAGGTGGGCAAACACCTGCTGCTGAGGCTGGGCGTGGTGGCTCATGCCTGTAATCCTAGCACTCTGGGAGGCCGAGGCGGGCGGATTGTTTGAGCTCAGGAGTTCAAGACCAGCCTGAGCAAGAGCGAGACCCCGTCTCTACCAAAAATAGAAAGAAATTAATTGGACAG